>JAXGGA010000158.1:0-307204 GCA_038373865.1 Uloborus plumipes
AAGATGGGATTTCACTGTCACGTGTAGGACAAATGTGACAACCATTTCACTGACGTTTTAAAACATATATAAATTATTCAGGGCTAAAAGTTCGAAGTGGCAGACCTAGTGAAAGCACTTAATGGTGGGTGGCTAAGCAGCTATTTTTTTCCGAGTTAAACTGAAGTTTACTTGTCACTGGCAAGTTATTTTTGTGCATCATTGTTTTAGAGTACTCAGTTCCAGAAAAATATCATCCAATTTTTTGCTACATATGTTTTAATTATATATATTTCTTTCCTTTATTTGTTGCGTTAGTTTCAAAAATAAATACAGGAGGCTTTTCCGCCGTACGAAATTAGACATTTTGTTCTGCACGTGATAGATCTATATTTTATTTCAAAAGTACTAGGTGCATTCGGAAAATTTAATAAGCAAGAAATGTTTGCCTCGGATATTACGCACCTGTGGGTAATTTCTGAAGCAACTTTTCTTTTATTATACGCTTTGAAATGGAATATAGAGCTTTCACGTGCCGAACTAAAAATCTGTTGTTCCGTGGAATGACCCTATCAGCAGTAAGAATTGTATGGAAGGAAAGTATTAGAACACACACACATTGTAAGTTTTATTGCCGTTTGTGTAACTTTAAATATTGTTATATATTTTTTCATAAATCTTTGGATGATTAAAAGCTCTCAGCTTCAATTATGCAAGCATTGAGTCAAAAAATCGTTCAGCATTAAATTTTATTGTCGATACTTCGAGAGAGTCGGGAGTGGTTCATTTTAATGTCCTTATAGCGCGTCATGTAAATTTTCGGATCCCGATCTCAGCGCTGCAAAAGTGATTTTCAGAAGTTTTAGGAAATGAAGCGGTTATTTTGACACACGTGAAGCGCCTATCGAGTTGTCTGCTACCCGCTTTTCCTGTTTCTTCTAATTAAAATATAAATAGGAATGGGGAAGGGGCAGGAATTGGAACTGCATCCAGCGGCTGCCGTAGATTCGCAGATTGGGGTGATTTCAGACCGCTCAAGTGTGGACTAGAACAGTAGTTTTTTACTGAGGACCACTTGATAACCTTCCGAATCCTAAGCGGATTTCATACTTTGCCCCGCCGACCATCTTGTCTAGTGGTCATTTACTAAAATTGTTTTTTATTACTCTGATGGTAAACACTAGGAAATAAGCAATGTCGGCCACTTTGTCAGTGGTTATACGTAGAAGTTTGACCATGTACTTTCACCCTCTCCTGCCCTTGTCCCTTCTCTGTGTGAATGAGTGTGTTGTGAATGGCTGCCTGTCCTATAGTCAGGAATAATGGCATGGGTGTTGAGCTAAATCGGACTTCCACCTTAATGGTGCTCGTAAAAACGGAATAAGCACCTATTCCGCCTTAAATCGGGCTGATGCATCTACTCGGGCTCGGATACCCGAGTGGTCTCAGAAACAACAACAATAATAATTTACACTTAACGCAATAATTTGCACGTTCATTAACTTCGTTGCAGGTGGCAGCAGTGGTCTCGGCCGTACCCTTTCCCTCGAGTTGGCCAGGAGGGGCGCTCGAGTCATCGTGGCCTGCAGGACGCAGGCTCGCCGCGACTCCATGGCCTACTTCCTGCGCAGCAAAACGGGGTCCTTCAACATCCGGTCCATGTTCATGGACCTGACTCGCCTGGACACTGTCTACGATTTCTGCCAGGAGCTGGCTGAGACAGAAGAGAAGATAGACGCCCTGGTCAACAACGCTGGTTGGTATAGTTCGAACGCTTGAGTACTTTTGTGTGAATAAGCATCGCTTCAAGAGTACCTACGTAATGAGAGTTACACCGCAAAAAAAAAAAAAAAAAAAACTTGTTTTTACACTTTATAATACTGGCAGCAGAGGTTATAGTTTAAAACTGTAAAAGCATAGTAATAAACTGTAAAACTAGCTATTTTACAGTTTATTACATTAAAACTACCAATTTTATTACTGTAAAATTAGCAATTGTACCATAAAATTAGCTGTATTACACTGTAAAAACAACAGTACAATACTGGCAGCAGAGGGTCCAGTTTAAAACTGTAAAATGCACTGTAATAAACTATTAAACCAGTAATTTTAGTTTGTTACTGTACATTAGCAATTTTACAGTAAACTACAGTAAAATCACTGTAAAATTAGCTGCATTATACTGTAAAAAAACATCTGTTGTTTACAGTATAGTACAGTGCTCCTCCGGTAAGTTGACCCCGACATCGAAAACGTTTCTTTTTTTCGGGTAATAGGAAAGGGTAGTTGGCACTGAATTAAGATGGGTTTCTTTTGTAGTTGCTTTGCAAAAGTATTCCAACTCAAATCTGTTTCAATTACCCCTTTCTTTTACCCATAAAGAGGGAAACAGTGTCAGGGTCACAGCTCAACTTTTCAGAGTAGCATGATACTTCCCACTCTCTGTCAAAAAATAAATGAAGAAGCAATGAGTAAAATATAGCCTGATTCCGATTCCGATCTGATGTTTTAGATGGGCCAAGGCTTAAATGATTCCATTTGTTAAAACCATGGGGGTCCATTACATTCTTTGTCAAAGGCTAAGAAAATCCCAGTATTCTTCCTATATACCACATATGAACGGGTGAAAAACGACACTTCTGCATGATTTGAGATTTTTTCCTGGAGACTTCCTAGAGATTGAAGATTTGAGCCAGTCCCATTAGATTGATTGTACGATTTCGAATTAGTTGGCTTTAAACTAATTTTTTTTTCACTATTTATCTTCCAGCCGTCCTATGTTCCCAAGACAAGACGTCGGACGACATCGACATGATGCTGGGCGTGAATTACCTCGGCCACTTCCTGTTGACCAACCTCCTCTGCGAGAAGTTCCTGAATTACGGGACGGCCATCAGTCCGGTCAGAGTGGTCAACGTCGTATGCGGAAGTCTCAGGTCCGGTAAAATTGTCAGCATGGATGAACTGGAGGGCAAATTCACCGGAAGTTACGACATGAGGACAGTTTACCGGAGCAGCAAATTGGCCCTGCATCTGTTGACCAAGGAACTTGCCCACAAGTACTCGGAGAAAGGAATTGTAGCGTTTTCCGCAGACCCAGGTAGAGTATAGTTGATCAATATCTTGGTGATGTATAATATGACAGTGAATTATAATAGAGTTACTTTGGGGGGTGGGGGTAGGAGTGTATAATTGTGTAGCTCAGGATTGCTGATGCTCGTCCTTGGACGAGTCCATTTCAAAACTGGTTCAAATCAAGATACAAGATAGCGTATTTGTAACTGATATCGTTTGAATTTAGTGCTCTGAATTCAAATACGACATTAATTTTTTGTTTAGGAGCTCAAATTTTCAATGCATATTATTTTAGTCAAATATGCGTGACATGGATTTAAGTTAAACGTAGAGATTGAACAAAATACAAAACATTTAATTTTTCTTACTATCTACTTATATTAAAAACTGAGTATCTTTCTAACTATCTTTCTTTCTAACTATCTTTCTTTCTATCTTTCTAACTATCTTTCTATGTCACGCTTCTTTCTCCTGAACGCCAATGACCTGAAAGTCGAACCAGGTACCGATAGATAGGTAATTTTTCAGGCTTCATTAGTTTCAATTGATATAATTATACGATTTTAATTAGCGAAGATATCAATTAATAAGTAGTCAAGTTTAAGGCGATTAAGCCTAATAAATGATTAAATATGAAATCCATTCTTGCAAACCGTCGTTGCTATGAAACAGAAATAACAATGATAATGAGAATTTTGAATGAAGGCTTAACTAAATCAAACACGAAACTCATAAGCGGGCCACTTACGTAGAATTTTTATCGCTTAGCTACTTGTAATATTTTGAAACATTTATTTGTTGAAGAGCCATCTACTTATATTAAAAACTGAGTATCTATGTCTGCTTTTTTTCTTTGAGCGACCTGAACTTACTGAAACTTTCCTCACCATCTTGAAGGCGTGAAGCATCTCAATAATTCGAATGATTTTTTTATATAGGAAAAAAGTAAAGGCGTGAAGCGCCTGTAAGCGAGCCGCCTTGGCGGGGAGTAATTTCTTTAAATTTTTTTTCTCACTACTTTCAGGGCACGAAGTGCCCGTGCAACGCCGGGCCACGTGCGTGGTATGTCTTGAAATCGAATGAACATTAAATTATATCAAATAATATAATTTCAGAATGAGGTAAAAGTTAGAGAGGGGGGACGTTATGCATCAGCATGCCGCAGGAAGCTAATCTAGCTGCCCTGGCAGCTAGTCTACTTATATTAAAAACCGAGTATCTATCTTTCTTTCTATCTTTCTTTCTATCTTTCTTTCTATCTTTCTTTCTATCTTTCTTTCTTTCTTTCTATCTTTCTTTCTAACTATTTATCTATGTCACGCTTATTTCTCCTGAACGCCAATGAACTGAAAGTCGAACCAGGTACCGATAGATAGGTAATTTTTCAGGCTTCATTAGTTTCAATTTATATAATTATACGATTTTAATTAACGAAGATATCAATTAATAAGTAGTCAAATTTTAAGCGATTAAGCCTAATAAAGGATTAAACTTCCAAGACATTTTTTCTTACCGTTGCCATTTTGAATTAAAACGTTAATTAAATTATTGAACTATTTAAAACTCCAAGATATTTATTTCTTTCCGTTGCGATTTTAAATTAAAACGTTGATTAAATTATTGAACTATTTAAAATTCCAAGATATTTATTTCTTTCCGTTGCGATTTTTAAATTAAAACGTTAATTAAGTTGAACTTTTTAAAATGAAAGAGTGTTATTTTTTTTCCATTGTCATTTTGAATACGTGTTATAACAAAGTTATAACAATTGTTTTTATTCTAATTATTAATGACATATTTTTTCTCTGGTACCATTTTGAAAATGTGTTTTTAAATAAAATTGCAATTGCTGTTTTTAGAAGGGACTTTTTTTGGCTGCGATCCAAATATTAAAAGAACTTTTTCGTTTAGAATTTTGCAATTAATTTTACAGGAAGAAAGCGGTTTGGAAATAATTGTTTTTGGAAAGGAATTTTATTTGTTATTTAGGGAGAGTGCTAAGTATGCGCTACTTGACATCGTCTTTATTTTTGAGGAAGCGTGTGCAAATAATTCGATTGATTCTTTGATGCAGGAAAGCATTTTAGCGAGCCGCTTTAGCGGGGAGTAGTTTATTAAACTTTTCCTTGGTACTTTAAAGGCGAGCCGCCTTGGCGGCGAGTAGTTTATTGAAACTTTCCTCGCTACTGTAAAGGCGAGCCGCCTTGACGGCGAGTTAACTGTTTAAACTTTCCTCATTACTTTAAAGGCGAGCCGCCTTGGTGGCGAGTAGTTTTCTCAAACTGCCTTCACTACATTACAGCCCGTGCTACGCCGGGTCACGCAACTAGTCTACTTATATTAAAAACTGAGTATCTTTCTAACTATCTTTCTTTCTAACAATCTTTCTATGTCACGCTTCTTTCTCCTGAACGCCAATGACCTGAAAGTCGAACCAGGTACCGATAGATAGGTAATTTTTCAGGCTTCATTAGTTTCAATTGATATAATTATACGATTTTAATTAGCGAAGATATCAATTAATAAGTAGTCAAGTTTAAAGCGATTAAGCCTAATAAATGATTAAATATGAAATCCATTCTTGCAAACCGTCGTTGCTATGAAACAGTGATAACAATGATAATGAGAATTTTGAATGAAGGCTTAACTAAATCAAACACGAAACTCATAAGAGGGCCACTTACGTAGAATTTTTATCGCTAGCTACTTGTAATATTTTGAAACATTCATTTGTTGAAAAGCCATCTACTTATATTAAAAACTGAGTGTCTATGTCTGCTTTTTTTCTTTGAGCGAGCTGAACTTACTGAAACTCTCCTCACCATCTTGAAAGCGCGAAGCATCTCAATAATTCGAATGATTTTTTATATAGGAAAAAAGTAAAGGCGTGAAGCGCCTACTAGCGAGCCGCCTTGGCGGGGAGTACTTTCTTGAAATTTTTCTCACTACTTTCAAGGCACGAAGTGCCCGTGCAACGCCGGGCCACGTGCGTGGTATGTCTTGAAATCGAATGAACATTAAATTATATCAAATAACTAGCTGTGGGGCCCGGCGTTGCACGGGCTTTAAAGAAGTGATGAAAATTTAAATAAACTACTCGCCGTCAAGGCGGTATATAATGACATATAACCGCCAAGGCAGCTCGCCTTTAAAGTAGCGAGGAAAGTTTCAGCAAACTACTCGCCGCCAAGGCGACTCGCCTTTAAAGTAGTAAGGAAAGTTAAAACAAATTACTCGCCGCCAAAGCGGCTCGCTAAAAAACTTTCCCGCATCAAAAAGTCAATCGCATTATTTGCACATGCTTCCTCGGGAATAAAAACAATGTCAAGTAGCACATATTTAACACTCTCCCTAATAAACAAATACAATTCCCTACCAAAAACAAATATTTCCAAACCGTTCTCTTCCTGTAACATTAATTGCAAAATTCCAAACAAAAAAAGTTGTTTTAATATTTAGATCGCAGCCAAAAAATATCCCTGCTAAAAACATGAATTACAATTTAATTTGAAACACAGTTTCAAAATGGTACCAGAAAAAAAAATATATGTCATTAAGTATGCAGAAATTCAAGTGAAACACGGACGATCGTATTATTTGCCTTGTTGAAACGCCGTAAAATGAAATGCTTTTAAGAAACGAAATGAAGACAAGAAGTTCTGTCAAGAACTAAACGAGCCTACTTTCCCGTACATCGACATCGGCATTCTAGCATCTGATCATTATTCTCCTGATCATCTGAGACTAAACATTATGTCAAACGTAACTTTTTAGCACTTAAAGCTGATTTCTAAAAGCAAAATATACCCCTCTCATCAGATGAAATAGAGACATAAAAAGTAAATAAATGAATAAATGAAGTTTTGTCGCACCTTTTAAAGAATGTAACTGTTACAGTTCTTCCGCAGAAAAATTCCTCAATCGTTTTCAAAAAAAAAAAAAAAAAAAAAAAATTAAAAGTACAAAGTACATCAAAACACATTTTATCAAAGAAAGGAAAAAAAACTCGTCCGTCGATAAAATGTCTCGATTTTCACTTTTAAACCGTTGCCAGTTGTTAAATATAAATAAAGAATAAAATGCCCTCGTGAATGAAACACTTTTGTTACAAAAAAAATCGTCTGCCAAAAAAAAAAAATAATAGTAATAAATACAATAACACAAATGAATAAATAAACAAAAAATCGTCTGCACAGTCAGTCATTTTTTTCTGAGCCTGCAGTTCCGCCATGTTTGTGGAGTCGGAGTCGGAATCAGAGTCCTCACAGAAGATTATTCAGAAAAGTACTTTACAAACATTATTTATCAAAACCATTTTTTTTACAAAGTTAGTTTGAAGGAAATCCGACTTTAAGTTCCAGGATCAACATTCAACTTAAATTCCCCGTAGGCGCTAATGTTAAATTTTTTTCTGAACGGTTCAATATTGAACGAAAAATGGTTCAAACCAAAAAGCGAAATAAGGGAATGAACCTCTCCGAGATCTTTCAAACAAAAAAAAGTTTATTCCATTCGGATGGTTCACTCAGAAGTTATTAGGTGGGGAAAGGTTGCTTGAACGGTTCAATGTTGAACGAAAAAATGTTCAAATTGAAAATTTAAATACTGTAATGAAGTATCCTTGCTGAGATCCTTCGAACAAAAAAAAAAGTTTATTTAAATCGGACTGTTCACTCAAAAATTATTAGGGGTGACAGCTTGCTTGAGCGGTTCAATGTTGAACGAAAAATTGTTCAATTCGGAAATGTAAATACGGGAATGAAGTATCCTTGATAAGATCTTTCGAACAAAAAAAAGTTTGTTGAAATCGGACTGTTCACTCAAAAGTTAGCATCGCGGGACAGGTTGTTTGAACGGTTCAAAGTTGAACCAAAAATTGTTCAAATCGAAAAATCAAATATGGGAATGAGTTGTACTCGCCGAAATCTTTCCAACAAAAAAAAGTTTGTTCAAATCGGAATGTTCATTCAAAAGTTATTAGGGGGGAAAGGTTGCTTGAACGGTTCAATGTTGAACCAAAATTGTTCAACTCGAAAAATCAAATATGGGAATGAGTTGTAATCGCTGAGATCTATCCAACAAAAAAAAGTTTGTTCAAATCGGAATGTTCATTCAAAAGTTATTAGGGGGGAAAGGTTGCTTGAACGGTTCAATGTTGAACAAAAAATTGTTCAAATCGAAAATGTAGATACAGGAATGAAGTATCCTTGAAAAGATCTTTCGAACAAAAAAAAGTTTGTTCCAATCGGACTGTTCACTCAAAAGTTAGCATCGCGGGACAGGTTGTTTGAACGGCTCAAAGTTGAACTAAAAATTGTTCAAATCGAAAAATCAAATATGGGAATGAGCTGTACTCGCCGAGATCTTTCCAACAAAAAAAAGTTTGTCCAAATCGGAATATTCATTCAAAAGTTATTAGGGGGGGACAGACAGACCGACCGACAGACCGACACACAAATTCCCCATCTCAATACCCTACTTTCAAATTTTTAATTTTTCGATATTCATTTTACCTTTTTATTTTTTTAACTTGGCGATATTTTTTGGACTTGGCGATATTTTTTTTAACTTGGCGATATTTTTTGGACTTGGCGATATTTTTTGGGCTTGGCGATATTTTTTGGGCTTGGCGATATTTTTTTGGCTTGGCGATATTTTTTGGACTTGGCGATATTTTTTGGGCTTGGCGATATTTTTGGACTTGGCGATATTTTTTGGGCTTGGCGATATTTTTTGGACTTGGCGATATTTTTTGGCTTGGCGATATTTTTTGGACTTGGCGATATTTTTTGGACTTGGCGATATTTTTTGGACTTGGCGATATTTTTTGGACTTGGCGATATTTTTTGGACTTGGCGATATTTTTTGGACTTGGCGATATTTTTTGGACTTGGCGATATTTTTTGGGCTTGGCGATATTTTTTGGACTTGGCGATATTTTTTGGACTTGGCGATATTTTTTGGGCTTGGCGATATTTTTTGGACTTGGCGATATTTTTTGGGCTTGGCGATATTTTTTGGACTTGGCGATATTTTTTGGGCTTGGCGATATTTTTTGGACTTGGCGATATTTTTTGGACTTGGCGATATTTTTTGGGCTTGGCGATATTTTTTGGACTTGGCGATATTTTTTGGACTTGGCGATATTTTTTGGACTTGGCGATATTTTTTGGACTTGGCGATATTTTTTAGGCTTGGCGATATTTTTTGGGCTCGTTTAAGTTGGACTGTTCACTCAAAAGTTATTAGAGGTGACAGCTTGTTTAAACGGTTCAATGTTGAACGAAAAATTGTTCAAATCGAAAATGTAGATACGGGAATGAAGTATCCTTGAAAAGACCTTTCGAACAAAAAAAAGTTTGTTAAAATCGGACTGTTCATTCAAAAGTTAGTATCGCGGGACCGGTTGTTTGAACGGCTCAAAGTTGAACCAAAAATTGTTCAAATCGAAAAATCAAATATGGGAATGAGCTGTACTCGCCGAGATCTTTCCAACAAAAAAAAGTTTGTCCAAATCGGAATATTCATTCAAAAGTTATTAGGGGGGGACAGACAGACCGACCGACAGACCGACACACAAATTCCCCATCTCAATACCCTACTTTCAAATTTTTAATTTTTCGATATTCATTTTACCTTTTTATTTTTTTAACTTGGCGATATTTTTTGGACTTGGCGATATTTTTTTTAACTTGGCGATATTTTTTGGACTTGGCGATATTTTTTGGGCTTGGCGATATTTTTTGGGCTTGGCGATATTTTTTGGGCTTGGCGATATTTTTTGGACTTGGCGATATTTTTTGGGCTTGGCGATATTTTTTGGACTTGGCAATATTTTTTGGGCTTGGCGATATTTTTTGGACTTGGCGATATTTTTTGGGCTTGGCGATATTTTTTGGACTTGGCGATATTTTTTGGGCTTGGCGATATTTTTTGGACTTGGCGATATTTTTTGGACTTGGCGATATTTTTTGGACTTGGCGATATTTTTTGGACTTGGCGATATTTTTTGGGCTTGGCGATATTTTTTGGACTTGGCGATATTTTTTGGACTTGGCGATATTTTTTGGACTTGGCGATATTTTTTGGACTTGGCGATATTTTTTGGACTTGGCGATATTTTTTGGGCTTGGCGATATTTTTTGGACTTGGCGATATTTTTTGGGCTTGGCGATATTTTTTGGACTTGGCGATATTTTTTGGACTTGGCGATATTTTTTGGACTTGGCGATATTTTTTGGACTTGGCGATATTTTTGGCTTGGCGATATTTTTTGGACTTGGCGATATTTTTTGGACTTGGCGATATTTTTTGGACTTGGCGATATTTTTTGGACTTGGCGATATTTTTTAGGCTTGGCGATATTTTTTGGGCTCGTTTAAGTTGGACTGTTCACTCAAAAGTTATTAGGAGGTGACAGCTTGCTTAAACGGTTCAATGTTGAACGAAAAATTGTTCAAATCGAAAATGTAGATACGGGAATGAAGTATCCTTGAAAAGACCTTTCGAACAAAAAAAAGTTTGTTAAAATCGGACTGTTAATTCAAAAGTTAGTATCGCGGGACCGGTTGTTTGAACGGCTCAAAGTTGAACTAAAAATTGTTCAAATCGAAAAATCAAATATGGGAATGAGCTGTACTCGCCGAGATCTTTCCAACAAAAAAAAGTTTGTCCAAATCGGAATATTCATTCAAAAGTTATTAGGGGGGGACAGACAGACCGACCGACAGACCGACACACAAATTCCCCATCTCAATACCCTACTTTCAAATTTTTAATTTTTCGATATTCATTTTACCTTTTTATTTTTTTAACTTGGCGATATTTTTTGGGCTTGGCGATATTTTTTGGACTTGGCGATATTTTTTGGGCTTGGTGATATTTTTTGGGCTTGGCGATATTTTTTGGACTTGGCGATATTTTTTGGGTTTGGCGATATTTTTGGACTTGGCGATATTTTTTGGGCTTGGCGATATTTTTTGAACTTGGCGATATTTTTTGGGTTTGGCGATATTTTTTGGACTTGGCGATATTTTTTGGGCTTGGCGATATTTTTTGGACTTGGCGATATTTTTTGGACTTGGCGATATTTTTTGGACTTGGCGATATTTTTTGGGCTTGGCGATATTTTTTGGGCTTGGCGATATTTTTTGGGCTTGGCGATATTTTTTGGACTTGGCGATATTTTTTGGACTTGGCGATATTTTTTGGGCTTGGCGATATTTTTTGGACTTGGCGATATTTTTTGAACTTGGCAATATTTTTTGGGCTTGGCGATATTTTTTGGACTTGGCGATATTTTTTGGGCTTGGCGATATTTTTTGGACTTGGCGATATTTTTTGGGCTTGGCGATATTTTTTGGACTTGGCGATATTTTTTGGACTTGGCGATATTTTTTGGGCTTGGCGATATTTTTTGGACTTGGCGATATTTTTTGGACTTGGCGATATTTTTTGGACTTGGCGATATTTTTTAGGCTTGGCGATATTTTTTGGGCTCGTTTAAGTTGGACTGTTCACTCAAAAGTTATTAGAGGTGACAGCTTGTTTAAACGGTTCAATGTTGAACGAAAAATTGTTCAAATCGAAAATGTAGATACGGGAATGAAGTATCCTTGAAAAGACCTTTCGAACAAAAAAAAGTTTGTTAAAATCGGACTGTTAATTCAAAAGTTAGTATCGCGGGACCGGTTGTTTGAACGGCTCAAAGTTGAACCAAAAATTGTTCAAATCGAAAAATCAAATATGGGAATGAGCTGTACTCGCCGAGATCTTTCCAACAAAAAAAAGTTTGTCCAAATCGGAATATTCATTCAAAAGTTATTAGGGGGGGACATACAGACCGACCGACAGACCGGCACACAAATTCCCCATCTCAATACCCTACTTTCAAATTTTTAATTTTTCGATATTCATTTTACCTTTTTATTTTTTTAACTTGGCGATATTTTTTGGACTTGGCGATTTTTTTTTTAACTTGGCGATATTTTTTGGACTTGGCGATATTTTTTGGGCTTGGCGATATTTTTTGGGCTTGGCGATATTTTTTGGGCTTGGCGATATTTTTTGGACTTGGCGATATTTTTTTTGGCGATATTTTTTGGGCTTGGCGATATTTTTTGGACTTGGCGATATTTTTTGAACTTGGCAATATTTTTTGGGCTTGGCGATATTTTTTGGACTTGGCGATATTTTTTGGACTTGGCGATATTTTTTGGGCTTGGCGATATTTTTTGGACTTGGCGATATTTTTTGGGCTTGGCGATATTTTTTGGACTTGGCGATATTTTTTGGACTTGGCGATATTTTTTGGACTTGGCGATATTTTTTGGACTTGGCGATATTTTTTAGGCTTGGCGATATTTTTTGGGCTCGTTTAAGTTGGACTGTTCACTCAAAAGTTATTAGAGGTGACAGCTTGTTTAAACGGTTCAATGTTGAACGAAAAATTGTTCAAATCGAAAATGTAGATACGGGAATGAAGTATCCTTGAAAAGACCTTTCGAACAAAAAAAAGTTTGTTAAAATCGGACTGTTAATTCAAAAGTTAGTATCGCGGGACCGGTTGTTTGAACGGCTCAAAGTTGAACCAAAAATTGTTCAAATCGAAAAATCAAATATGGGAATGAGCTGTACTCGCCGAGATCTTTCCAACAAAAAAAAGTTTGTCCAAATCGGAATGTTCATTCAAAAGTTATTAGGGGGGGACAGACAGACCGACAGACCGACCGACAGACCGACAGACCGACCGACACACAAATTTCCCATCTCAATACCCTACTTTCAAATTTTTAATTTCTTGATATTTATTTCATTTTTTTGTTTCTTTTTGACTTTTTTTTACTTGGCGATATTTTTTGAACTTGGCGATATTTTTTAGACTTGGCGATATTTTTTGGACTTGGCGACATTTTTTAGATGCATTAAGCCAATTTTAATGCTTTTTTCGTCTCTTTTATTTTTAACGGGAAAGTAGGCTAAAAAGGACACCAACAATGAATTTAAAAGATGTCGCCATAGCAACGCAATAAAACGTTAATAGTTTGATCAGGAAAGAGGTTTTCGAACTCAAAGTTCAAATGCTTGTAACTTTTTTTCTAGTGGAGATAAAAGCTTGGTTATTCGACTGTAAGTCTAATCAATTCTGGGGTTAAAAATATGGCTCTATCCAATGGCGTAAAAATCAAAACTGTGGAATAATTAGTTTATTTTTTATTGATGGTTTTAATGAACCAAGTATTGCAAGAAATCGGGTGAAGCCTTGCAAAAGGCAAGTTTAAAAATTGAATAACTCGTGCTGTGTTTAAGTTAGAGAATAGGAACAAACTGCATAGGACGGACAAAATTTTTCTGCTTCCAACGATATGTAACATTAATATGTGCAAGTAATTTTTAACCCCAGTATTCGGCGATTTATGTGAAAATTGCCTTGAATTCGAATAAAAAACGAATCGCTTATCGAATCTTTTCAAACTATAGCCTAAAGTCTTTCTGGCTAAATGGACTATTCAACACAAAAGGAATTTTTCAAATCGAACCAGTAGTTCCTGAGATTAGCGCGTTCAAACAAACAAACAAACAAACTCTACAGCTTTATATTATTAGTAAAGATATAACTTCAGAATGAGGTAAAAGTTAGAGAGGGGAGACGTTATGCATCAACATGCCGCAGGAAGCTAATCTAGCTGCCCTGGCAGCTAGTTATGTTATACAATATACAGAGACTGATTGGCAAACGTATCAACTAGGCTATGGTCCTGACTAGCGAATGAACTAAAACAACTAAATTGTTCTATTTTCCTCATGAGAAAATTATGGTTTTCTCCTTTATTTGTTTATCCTATTTTATGTGTACATAAGGTGTGGGATGCCCGACATCCAAACAAATGTTTTGAACGAGTGATTGAGCACCTTAACACCTTCAAAGTCATCTACTGGTTCTCCGCGCATAGTTTTTTTCGCGATGCGTCGTTGTTTGCTTATAATAAGAGACAAACAGAAAATTCGCTCCAAACTTTTTTAACCCACTGTGAAAGTCCTGATTTGCTTATTGGGCTCGTTACCCTCCTCATTCCCTATAAGTTTAATGCTTTGGCTTTTCCACCGAGCGTCAAGAATACTGAGATGCACAGTCTAATACAGAAGTTCATTGGAGTTTGACGACTTGTTCACTTACCAAAAAATAAATATAAATAAATGTCATTTGAGTCTCCACCGTGTTTTGCTCTTCATGCTTTAATTTTAAATTTGAAGGGTACTTTTATTGCCTTGTGATCGCTATTCGGTGAATTTTTTTACAATTTAACGGAGCTCTTAGCGTTTATTTTATTTCGTGGAATAAAGTTTTACTTTTTATATGAAACTTTTATGCTGTTTCAGAGCGTGTTTCATTAATTTGACAGATTACTCATTTTGACTTTAGTTTCCAATAGCTATAAAACTGTTTTATCCATCAAAATCTTATTCTACATTTTAGTCTTCACTCCTACTGCGACATAGACAAATTGCTTGTTGTAGACTTACATTACATGTCATTGGTTCTGTAAAATTTTGATTACCACCCTCTTAGGTTATTTGATCGGACCGTTGAAGTTGATTAAGGAGTGTATCCTTTATTCTCTGATAGGGACTTTTAGGAACTATTGTCATTTGTCTGATGGTCATCCTTTTCTGATGGAAATTTTAACGGAATTTTCACCGTCTTATAATGCTGATTCTTAGGGACAGATTTTCTGTTTCTAATTGTTATTTTTAGAGTCGCTGTTGGCATTAATTTAGGCATGGTTTTTCCTATTACAATTAGGATCTTTAAAAATTTCTGTTCTTATCTTATCGGGCTTTCTACGGTTGTTGTTTTCTTCTAATAGAGATTTTTAGAGACTGTCTGTATTATTCTGTCGGTAATCAATTTACTTATTATGTCGGAACGTTTATGAACTCTTCTCTTTTTTCTAATCCGGATCCTTAAAAGATTGTGTTGTCTTTTTTTTGATAGTTACTTTGAGGAATTGTAGTTTAATTAGGACATCTTTTTCTTATTTTAATCAGAAATTTAGAGCATCTGTGTTGACGTTATTCTTATTAGGGATTTTAGGGATGGTTATAGTTATCCTTATTCTAATTAGGGTTGTTAGGAACAGTTGCGCTATTTCTAACAGGAATTCTAATAAGCTATTATTCCTATTTTAAAGGAGAATTTTTCGAGAGACTGTTGACGTTCATTAGAAATAGTTACCCCTTTTCTAGTGGTTTTTTAAAATGTAAAAACCCCTTTTCTAGTGGTTTTTTAAAATGTAAAAACCCCTTTTCTAGTGGTTTAACTGTTGTCTTCATTTCACAAAGATCGAGGGGATATTTTAAGAGGGATTGTTGATGTCTATTAGAAACTTTTGTTTTTATCATAAAGACAATTTTTAGGATTTTTTCTGTTGCCAATTAACTGAGGTGTGCAGGGACTGTTGTAGATTATAAGTAACTGTTGCTGCGAAACGCCGATTACCGAATCCTTTTTTTGCTAATTTCTGTTGCATAAATTAAATGAAATCCCCCCCCCCCCCAAGCTGCTTTAAAAATGTTCTAGACAGTTGTCGTAAGCGACTTCGTAGTGTCTATTGAGCGCTTAGCGTCATAAGGGTTTTGCTGGTGTTAAATAAAGGAATGGTATTGATTATTTTCTCAATGAATTTTCAATCAATCAACATACTTCATCTTGCCACGTTTCATAAGAAGTATTTGAATAATGCACATTTTATTACATGTGGATAATTGAATAGCGTATGCTTACATTTTTTGATTTATTTAATAAAATACTATTAACATTCAAATATTATGAATAAAAAAGTTGAGGTCATAGTTTTTGAAATGCATAGATATTTTTGAAAAGCGCAATACTTCTTTCTGAAAACACAAAGGGGATGACTTTTAACTTACATTGCACATGTAGACAAGGCGGGCACTTAGATTGGAATTACTACAGAACTTTTATTCAAAACATTATGCACTTTCGGTGTAAAGCATAATAATTCTAAATTACAAAGAGGAATGCCACAATGAAAGACTCTCTCTTTTGAATTAGTCACTAAATGTAAGGTAAAAATTTTGTCGTAAATTAATTGCTACATTTGAATACTTTTGTGCTGAATGTTGAAACTGATGGTTTGAGGATTTTATTTAAACATTTTTCAGAGATTTCAGGGTGCGATGCTATCAATCAATAACATTTAATTCCTCTTTCCCTTGTTGGATCAATAGCATATTAGTTTCAAAACCAAGGGTTCTGACCTTCTTAGGCCACGCCCCACTTTACAAGGACTTTTCTACCAGTAATAGCAAAGAGCTAGGTTTTAACTACTGAATCGCCAGTTCATTAGAAAGCAAATTGATATTTCTGGTATATTTGTGGCAGTCTTCACAAAATGGGGCATGTCTTAAGAAAGTGCGAACTCGGACTTTTTCAAAACTAATTTGGTATTGATTTAAAGAGGAAATGTGCTTGGCACAGAAATGTTATTGATTGATAGCCTAGCACCATGAAATCTCAAAAAAAAAAAAAAAAAAATTCTCACAAAAACTTATTGAATCATCAGTAATCAGTATCCAAAGAAAGTAATTTGTGACGCAGGGAGTAACTCAAAATCATTTTTTAGAAGTAATTGATTGTGGCATTCCAGATGTCTGTTCTGTGTCATTATTTATTTATTCATTATTATTTTTCCAGGTTACGTGAATACAGGCTTGTACCGCCATCTAGACGGATTTTTCGGCAAATTCAACCAGACTTGTGCAAAAGCGCTCTACCGGACCACAGAAGAAGGTATCCAGACCATTATGTACTGCTTATCATCCCTCGATGTGCTTAAAGAATCGGGTCGTCTCTACAAAGATTGCCGCTCTTTCAATGTCCGGAGCTCAGAGTGGACTGAGAATAACATTAAGGACTTATGGGAGAGAGCGGAACAGTTGATCCTCTCCAAAGGTCTCAAACTCCAACTGAGTCCATCTGACGAAGACGATGATGTTGAAGACAAAGACACTGAAGCAGACAAAGCAGACACCGAAGATTAGGAACATCTTGGTTTCGTCCACGTATACGAAAGAATGGTCTCTAAGGGAAATCGTCTGATTTGTTTGGATTTTGATGGCTGCATGTGTTGAAGAAAGGATAGCATTTACAGCTTTCAATTACTATCATAACTGAAAACCAGAAAGGGCATTTAAGACAGACAACGCTCATGGATATGTTTTTGTGAAGATTTTCTGCAACTGTTAACACATAATACACTGCAAAAAGTGAACCGTTGTTTTTACAGTATAATACTGGCAACCGACGTTTCAATTTAAAAATTGTAAAATGCACAGTAATAAAGTGTAAAACAAGTAATTTTAGAGTTTCTTACTGTAAAATTGCAATCTTACCGTTTAGTGCTGTGAAATTCATTATTTTGCGGTTTATTACTGTAAAATTAGAAGTGTCTACAGTTTATTACTCTAAAAATAGCTGTATTATACTGCAAAACCAACATTCATTTTTTAATGTAACAAAAAATCGTGAAATCGAAAATGATTTATAAATTCTGTGGAATAATTTCTACACTGAAAAGACAGGGTTCCACGTCCTGACCCAAAAGGCAAGGACGCACCCTTAATGTTACGAAGACAGATCCCCTCTCCCCAAGTATAAGAACATGCCGGAAGAGAAAAGAAAAAACCTTTAAATCACATTGCTTTAAAAATTTCACTGCCCCAGTCCATGCCATCCTCCCGCCCCGGTGAGCAACCTTGGTGAAGAAGGCAATAGTGCTATTCCAAGCAGTCAAATGCAATCTGAGATCGCAGCATGATTAGGAAACTTTTAGTAATATTTTTTTTCGATTGGATATTTTGTCTGCGCGCACTTAGCAGTTTTGTATTCGTAAATGAATTGTATAAATCATTCAGGGCCCTGCTCCACAGCAGCGGAAAACGCGATCGAAACCGAAGGCAGAAACCGAAAATCCGGGTACTTTCCATAGAAATACCATTTAATCCATTTTACGTTTCTGCTTTACGCTCGCGTTTTCTGCTGATAAGCAGGGTCCTCTGCTCCACATCAGCAGAAAACGCGACCAAAATCGAAGGCAGAAACCAAAAATCTGGGAACCTTCCATAGGAACACCATTTAATCCATTTTACGTTTCTGCTTTATTTTTCTGCTGTACGTCAATGTGGAGCATGGCCCTTACTTATAATCTAGAACAGTCCCTGCACACCTCAGTTAATTGGCAACAGAAAAAATCCTAAAAATTGTCTTTACGATAAAAACAAAAGTTTCTAATAAACATCAACAATACCTTAGTGCTTAAATGTGTAAGCATTTTGTAGCTTTTTTTTATGTTCATTCTACTTCCTGGTGTTACATTCAATTTGTATGGGTTGTGTGTTCCCGTCATAAAAAGGAGTGTAGTATTTCGCAAATATGAGGGTTAGAACCTTAATAGTGGCAACCTATTTAATTATGTTAATTTAAATGGATTTAAATGTATCACTTTTGTGTCGGATTGAAAAAAAAAAAAGTTGCTGCAATCAAAGTATACCCCTCGTAAAATTTTTGCTTTTTTTATTTCCTACAGATTCGATCACAAGTTCTCTTTACTTATTTATTGATGATGGTAATTGTGTCATCGCCTTTGTTTTACACCATTTGTATATATCTGAGCTGCAAATGTGCATTTTTTCAATAAATTAGTTCGAATGTAGTTTAATGATATTAAAAATTATTAACTGATCAATTTCAAGTAATGTATAAACAAATCTACTGAAAATGTATTGCTCTATTGTATTTTCTTCTTTATTCTCTTTTGTTCAGTTGGAAAAATCAAGAATTTTTTTTTGGAAACAAACCTAATATTTTAACTTGTAATTTTAATGCTTAGTAGTTCTGATAAGTACAGTTCCATTTTTATTATTTCCTTTTACGTAGTAAAGGAAGTATTGTGATCGCGAAAAAAAAATCACTCAAATTTGAGTCTAAATTTTGATTTTGCTCACCCCCGAATGAATGTTCAGTAGTTTTTTCGACCTGTCAGCACGTGCATATGTACCTACCAATATATAAGCAGCCGAAAAATCCTTTTCAACCACCCCCGAGTTAATTACGACGAGTTTTCTCGTGACATCTGTATGTACGTATGTGCGGATGTATGTGCGTATGTGTGTCGCATAACTCACAACTATTTGCCGTAGAAGCTTCTAGCTTGGTATGTAGACTCTGAGGATGGTCTAGTTGTGCCCTTGTGGTTGCATTCAAATGTTCCCAAGGGGGTGTTTTACCCCTTTTTTGGGGTAAATCAGTGTTAATTTCAATGCAGACTCAAGTGATATGAATTGGCGCGACCACTTTGCGATATGTCGCCAAGCTTTTGGTCACCAAGTGTTTGACGCCAACTTGGCGACATATCGGCAAGTTTTTTTAATGAAATACCGTGCTTTTTTTGTTTGAAGTACAAAAATTCCAGCAGTATTTTTACGTAAATTAATATGTTTTACGTATAATCTGACTGCATGTTACACAGTTCAAGCATAAAAATATTCTGCTTCTCACGTAAACTGCAAAAAGAAAACTATCTTTGGTGTGATAAAAAATATAAGTTTTTTTTTTCTTTTAGTGGATTTAACTGTAGTTATATTTCAATATCAATCGTTCCTTTTTGTTATGCTCTAACGCTATTTTCGCATAGCCAAAATATAGTCAATACATTGTTAATGACAAAACTTAAAAAAAGTAATAGGTATTTTCCTGGGATAATAAATGGGAAAAGTAATCGAGTATGCTAGACATAATTTTTAACATATTAAATGTTTTGTTGAGCATTTTAGCATTTGAAACTAACTATACTCTTATTGCACAACGCATATTTACTAAACTACGTTTGGCAGTACTTATCAGAGAGAGTGAACTTAGAAAATAAGCTTAGAACATAACAAAATCCACTTGAACTTGAAAAAAAAATTTTTTTGGGAAAATGAAATTGTTTATTTCTATTTATTTATTTATTTTTTTGCTCAGAAACTTTAATGCATATAAAAACTTTTATACATTTTTATAACCTCAATTTCAGGTAATACATCATCTCCATATATTATTTCTCTAAGCCGAATCCTATACCCGGTCGAAACTCGCTCATTTCTTTATCGAATTGCAAGAAAATTTATGATTTTGAAGCTTATCCCGCGGGCTATTGACGAAAATTAGACCCACCCTCTAAAAAGTGTCGGTTCGTTTTTTATTCGAACTTCAATTTTTGGGCACAAAACTGACTCTATCTAGCGAAATAATTGTCTTATCGTCTCCATTTTGATTTCATTCGAAAGATTAAAAAAAATGCGTTCTTTAGAACGTTTCTCCGCTAGCGCCGCGTAACGAGAATCTCGAAAATCCACGTTTAAGCGACTTATAAGCGATTGAAGTTTGAAAAAGTTAAATTTTTTGCTCAAACGTCAAAATCGTTACATTGTTGCTCAAATCAATTTTAAATGCGACATTTCAAGCCAAGGCTTAGCTCGGTAAACCTTAATTGTAACTTTTATTGTTTCAAAATACTATGGTAGTTTTGCGATAACGTTAGTATTTAGTTTAGTAGTAGCCTTGGGTATTTGATTTTAATATAGGGTATCACTTTTGTAGTAGTTGTAAAAGTGAACGTGTCTTTGATCTCTTTGAAAAGTTGTCAGAACGACGGCAGTAGATGGCGATGTTGTGCAAATGAAGCCAATAAAAATTGTCGTATTAAATTTTAAGTTTAGAGTGTTTTTTTTTTTTTTTTTTTTTTTTTTTTTTTTTTTTTTTGCGGAATTCCGCACGGGTCACCTTAGGGTGGTTCAAAAAATTTTTTTTTTTGCTACAGACCAAGGCGCACCCTACTTTTTTTACATTTATGTGCAAGATCACCCCCCTAAAATTTCAGCTCCTTACTCTTAATGGAAGATGGTGCTCAAACACCCTTCATTTTTATGCTTTTTCGTAATTTTTGCAATTTTCGAGTTTTTCAGACTAAAGAGACCATTTTCTTGGAAGAGATTTTTTTTCGATTATTCTCCTTTTCCAACGCATAAATATTAGTTCAAATAATAGGAAACTTTCTTCATCGTTTGAATCTATATAGCAACACCTTTGATACAATCGATTATTTAGTAGATCGCAGCATACAATGTAGATTGCAGTACTACTTGTCTACATGTTGTTCTATGATTTTCAAAACTTACGCTTTCCAAAATAGAGTTGTGGAAGAGCTGTTCAAAATGTTTTTAAGTTTTTAAAAAGTGGGATGCAGAGAAAAAAATTTCAAGTTTTAAAGTTTTAAACCAATAAGTGCTAAAATTAAAGTGCTAACAGTATCAGAAGAAGAATGAATTAAATTATATAAACTAATCGCAGAAAATAAACTATTGTAGCTAGTCTGGCATGGAACTAATCTGAAATTAAGGCAAAGATATTTACTTCATGCTTACTTTGGCCATCATATTCCCCA
Organism: Uloborus plumipes; assembly: GCA_038373865.1. Taxonomy (NCBI): domain Eukaryota; kingdom Metazoa; phylum Arthropoda; class Arachnida; order Araneae; family Uloboridae; genus Uloborus; species Uloborus plumipes. The sequence goes on from JAXGGA010000158.1 coordinate 21,561, forward strand.
CAAGTTCTATTCCTTTTAATAACTTTAAAGCAAAAAAATGTTTGCAAACAAAAAAAAAAAAAAAAAAAAAAAAAAATGTTGCACATAGAACTTAAAAAATACTTCAACAAGTTTGAAACTTCAACTGTAAGCTTTTTATAAATCTATTGATAAATATATGATCACTCTTGCTGATTATAAATACATAATTGAGTTATTATTAGTCAATTAGGGAGCCTATCTGAGAAATTCCAGTCTCTTACATGCCTCAAAATATTTGTGTTACTATATCAGAAAGAGATTTTTCATTTAATCATGAGAGAAAAAACCTAGGTACAACACTTTTTACAGTTTTAGCGTCTTTTTGTACAGTACAACAAATAGATTGAACATTCATAGATGCTCCATTTGCTATTAAAACTTCTGGGAACATCTGAACTTGGAAAAAACCTTATAAGATAAGAACGACCTGGAAATTGAAATAACAACTAGGATAGTTTTGAAGTATTTGTAACACGTTTCTGGTGAATTAATCAGTTTGACTTAGTTTTTCGCATCAAATTCTAGTTGAAAGAAAAGCAAGTTATTACAAGAATAAAGATGTGAATTATAACAAGTGTAGTACAGAACAATTGGATTTTTTTCAAACATGAATATTAGGGATTATTTTCTAACATTCTGCGTCCTACGCCCCAACGAATGCAAATATATCATCAATCACAGAATTAAAAGAAAAAAATTAAAATAAATAAATAATGGTGAATAACGCTGATGAGCGAAATGTTCAAATAATTCAAGAATTTAACAGATTTTTTTTAATAATGAAGACAATAAGCAGTTTCTTTTATCTGCTGTTGAAGAAAATTGAGTACTTATCCTTGCTGAGACAATAAAATATTCAATACTAAATTAGTCTCTCTGTCTCAAAAAAAAAAAAAAAAAAAAAAAAGACTACTTTTGTATGTATGTCCGGGGTAATCTTCAAAACTACTGAACCGATTTTAACCATTTTTTCACCGTAGATAGCTACATTAACAGGAATCAGGATAGGCTATAATTTATTTCTAAAAAACTTAGTTTTAAAAAGTTATTTCAGAAAACAGTAAATTTCATGTAATTTTCCCATTAAATGATTAAATTTTCAACCCATTGTTGCAAAAATTTGTTGCCTTGCAACAATAATATTAATAGTAATCACAATGAAAATTTTGAACCAAGGCTTCTCTGGAGTAAGTATGAAATTTATTGCTTTCTAAGGATTTTTATATTCATCTTTGCCAATAATCGCTAACGGATTAAATAAAGAGAGAATTGATTTTGGCAATTGTTGGAGAATAGAAAGTGTTTATAGTCAAAAAAATTTCTAAATTAGGTAGGATACATAAGAGGTTTTCACCTCACTAATGTAGTCACGAGGATAGAAACTAATAATGGAACTTATTTAACGTGCAATATTTGGAAATGGTTAATTCCAGTGCGATTGATACTGTAAATATATATTCATTTTAATATACCAAGCTTATAACATTTCCTATTTATCCAAACATTATTAGTAGCTTGCATTTGTATTTAGGATGTGTAATACATTTTTTTAGATTATCCATTACGTAGCCATTGTTTACAGAAATAGCCATTATAGATATGCACTTTAATGTTGAAAAATTTATGAATGAGTTTCACCAAAACACCCTACACCCAGCAGAAACCGGGGCAGGGCCGGGTACCCGGCTAGTAAATATATATAGAAAGTTGAATTGCATAGCAAGAAGTTTAAATATTTTGGCTTTAATTAAAAGCTTCTATCAAATTTCAGTGTAACAACACTGCTGGGCACAAATAGAACTTCAAATGCATCTGACACTATTCTTGCTTTTTCTTATGTACGGTAATCGCTCGAACATCACTGGAATGAATAAAATAATACTGAAAGGTTCTTTACTGAAGGAAATCTGTGGTGCGACTCATATGTAACATGCGATGTTTCCAAGGTTTTAAAAACAATTTTACAGCTTGAAATTTTTTTTGGACGTGATAGTCATAGAAGGCAGTCCGATATTATTGTGGTGCACCAAAAAATTAATTGTAAAATTTTGAAACTGGAAAAAATAAATTGTTGATATTTAAATATTTTACGGAGGGGAGGGGAAAATACCCACATGAGTCTCCTAACTTGCAAAAAGTGTCTATGATTTTGAACTTTTCACCTCTCTAGCCCTATAGAAGAATGTTAATGGTAAATATAATGCTTCCTTCCCCTCCAAATAATTTCTATGAAATTGTCGAAATCTGATGAAAATAAGAAGGGAGGGGGGCGCTATTTTCTAAAAGTGGGAGGCAATGGGAGAAAAGGGTGGCCATATTAGGATTCAGGGGATCACTGAACATAAGAATCAGCAAGAATGATAGCAAAACACCCGGAACTTTTTTTTTGCCGCTCAACCGAAAAATGCTTGAAATTCACAAAAACTGGAGAACTATTTGAGCTTTGAGCACCGTCTTTTTATTTAAGTAGGAGGTTGAAATTTTGGCAGTATATTATGGTGGATAAAGGTAAAAAAATGAGCCACCGCCGTGACCTCTAGGAAAAATTTTTTTTTTTAGCATAGGTTTGTGAACCACCCTAGGGTCACCTAGTATTTTACTAATTTATATCATTCTGTATCTAAGGTCAAAAACAAAAATTGGTTCGCTATGTTGCAAGAATAATGTATATATATTGTCACGTTGAATGAGACTAACGCAGTAACAGTAGAGGCTTTATTTTTATCAGACGAGTGATCTGCTGTCAAGAACCCAATTGTGTTACCTCTCAGCTCGAGAGAGGCTTTTTATATACAACCAAGAAATTTTCTAGAACGATTCAAATTAAATTCAAATGAGATTATTTACATAAATTTACAAATTTCTATAAACTTAAGAAAGCATTCTGAATGTAAGAGACGAATTAGCAAATGTCCGCACCTGAAGTCAGAACTTGGAACCTCAGAATTCGTAGTCCAGCGCCATAGCCATTCGGCCAAGCGTGCGATATCTTGAGAAAGATATACGGGAATATAATAAGAGTTTAAGTAAAATAATAAATATTTTGCGTGGGAGAAATTTAAGGAAGGAAAACTCTTAAATTGATTTTATTTCAATTTCTTGTATTCAGCTCATTCAAAGACAATAACATTCAAGTTGGTGTCTTTGTATGACCTTTTGCAATTTCTGAAATGAAATGATTTTCTCCTTCCGCAAAAGTTGAGGAGGTCGAAGCACGATCTTTGTGCTTATGTTGCTTTGACGAAGAATATTGTTTGATCCTAATCTTTTCTTTCAACGGATAAACTTCAATGTATTTTTAAGGAGATATTTTGGTGTTTTTTTTTTTTTCATTATAAGAGTTGGGTATAAAACAGGATGTAAATAAAATTTTTGAGGAAGAAGAAAAATACAAATAAATAGTTGAAATATTTATTTAAATATAACATGTACAACATTACAGAATCGTATTTACTTCAAATTTTTCTTTCGTTGCTTTTCCGTTTTCTTAATGATTTCAGCGTTCTTTTTTCTAAAAAGAATTCTTATACAAATTGAGGAACAATAAATAGTGTGCTTCATTACTTTCTTCTATGAAAGCAAATGCGAAGTTCTTCGAAAGCAGATGAATTCAAAATTGAAATGAAACTGAAACTTATGGAAGGTCTCTCAGAGCCCGAGACCGCCACCACCTCCTCCCCCGAGACCGCCACCACCTCCTCCTCCGAGAGCGACGACTCCATCATCTCCTAAGACAGTGAGTCCGCCACCACCACCACCGCCTCCACCTCCTCCTCCTCCTCCTCCTCCTCCCAATCCACTTCCCAATCCTCCTCCCATTCCTCCTCCCATGCCTCCTCCCATGCCTCCCATCATTCCTCCTAAGCCAGAGCCTCCCCCACCACCTCCGCCACCTCCGCCGCCACCTCCACCTCCTCCTCCACTGCTTCCTCCTCCGCTGCTTCCTCCTCCACTGCTTCCTCCTCCACTGCTTCCACCTCCCGATTCTCCTCCAAAACGATTTAAGAGATTTAAGTCTATGAGGCCACTCCCTCCACTTGATGAACCTCCTCCGCCTCCGCTACTTCTACCCCCTGAACCTCCCCCAAAACGATTTAACAGATTTAAGTCTATGAGGTCACCTTGTGCAGGAGATCCACCGCTATTTAAGATAGCTGCACCAAGAAGACCACCACCTGATCTACCGGACATACCACCTCCAGATCCACCGCCTATACCAGATCCACCGCCCATACCACCTCCAGATCCACCGCCCATACCACCTCCAGATCCACCGCCCATACCACTTCCAGATCCACCTCCATAGCCACCACCGAATCCACCTCCATATCCACCACCGAATCCACCTCCGTAACCTCCACCGAGTCCTCCTCCAGATCCACCACCAAATCCTCCTCCAGCTCCACCGCCGTATCCTCCTCCAGATCCACCACCTAATCCTCCTCCAGCTCCACCGCCGAATCCTCCGCCAGAACCGCTTCCGTATCCTCCTCCAGATCCGCTGCCGTATCCTCCTCCAGATCCGCTGCCGTATCCTCCTCCAGATCCGCTGCCGTATCCTCCTCCAGATCCACTTCCGTAGCCTGAACCGATACCACTTCCATAACCTCCTCCGTAAGCTATGCTGTATCCATCTCCATACGTTCCACCATATCCATTTTCACCAGAATAAAGTACGTCTTCTCCGCTTGCGCATACGCAAATCCTCCTCGGGATTCCGGTAGCAGAAAGATAATCTGCAGAAGATAAATCAGTAATTATTAGTGTGAATTTAAAAGTATTCAATGCAGTTGAACAGTTTTTTTTATCGTAACGAATTAGTAAATCGATGAGAAAACTGAACATTTTGCTTCTGCAGATAATGGATATTTATCTAACAGGACCTATATAAGTACAGCCTGAGGTGATGTGTATAAGACGTAAATAAAAAGTATTGGCATTAGAGCAAATGAAAGTCTGCCATTAATATGATTATGATTTTCCTTTTTTCTATATCTCTGTTGATCAGATAAATATTCTTTCCCTTGATTTATTATGTAATGAAAAATTAAATTATTGAAAGTAGCTATTTGAAGCAAAACACTTTAATTGCATACGTGGGACAAAATCTACGCAATTTATTGAGAAAAACAGTGAATCAACGTTTATTGAAGGCATAATTTAGAACATAGGAGCATTTTAAAATGGTACAGACAACATTCTTACATATTGTTCTGCTGTTGCATAAATTCACTGAGGTTTTAAATTTTTTAAATCATTGCCGTACTGAAACAGAGGTGAATTTAATATGTGCCAACTGTTCAAAAGTCTCATCTCTAAAGGGCCCTCAAAAAATGTACTGTGACGTATCCACAAAGCTGTAAATTCGCCACTCTACTGAAACATGTTTTTCGTTTGAGTTTTCTGTTTTCAGCATAAAGGAAGCATATATGAGATTTTATAATTTAGTTATCATGGGGGGTAGAAAATATTTTTTTCCTGTAATATTTTGTAAAAAATGGAGATGATGATTTCTAAAGGCAAACGAATGACTAATATAAGAAAAATATATTCATAAGACAAATTACAATTTTCCAATAACAAATCATGGTTTATCAAAGAAAATAAAAAAAATGAATAAAAAACATTTCAATATTATCACAATCATTACAGTAAATCAAAATTAAACAGGTAAGTTTTCATGTGAAATACTAAAATTCTTTAAAATACGCCATTGCATAAGTTACATTGCTTTATTTATTGAACAATAATACTAATAAAAAACTCATTGGTTTCACTTCAACTAAAGACTGATGTCGGCATACACTTTCAGATTGGTAATTAATAGTTACCTTACTTTTTCGATTTCGCTAAGTACTCTTTACAATTTTGTTAAATATCTACTACAAAAGTAATCACACAAAACCTTGATTTTAGATGAAATTCACTGAAAACTCAATACTATTTTTTGACAGAAAAAAAAAATTTAAGTCTGTCGAGAACTTTAAGAATAGTATTTTAATGTCAACCATCTTATAAACTTTGAAACAAGAAAATATGGTATATCTACAGCGGCGTATCAGTGGATAAAAAACTTTCGAGTATAATATCTTTTCCATATAAAACCATTTAAAAGTATATAGTAACTCAAAACATTTGCAAAATTTTTATGTATCAACGCATCCAAACATTGTAATTGCTTTCTTAGTAATTTAATGGGTCTTTTAAAATTTATTTATTTGAAGATTATCTTAAACTATAATTGAACTTTTAGCGGTTTTTTTTGGTTGCCTAACTTATCTGTTTGGCAGAATTTTCACATTTTTACGGAACTTTTAGAATGGATAATGCGACAAGATTTTCGAAAACTCGCCATGACGACGTTTCTGCCAACTTTTTAAATACTCTGGGATTATTAATTCAGAATGAAATTAATCCAACTTTTAGGGTTTCAGTTAAAAAAACAAACTGTTCAAAGTTACATTCAGTCTTTCATGTGCCACGATTAAGGCTCTCATGTCAATAGCACATGAGTATTTTGACGCTCAATTTTCAATCACATGGAGCACGTGGGCAATCATGACACACAATTGCACTAAAAATTTAATTTAGCAGAGAGTGACTGAGTCAAATAACACTCAAAGAATCTTTAACATGACGCATAGTCATGTGACATGGATGCGGACTTCTTTATCTTGATAATCCACCGTTTAAACACTTAGGTTGTCGGCTTAGAACCCGCTACCAAGGCCATATGATGGCAACGTGTTCGACTTCTATGTCATTCTTCCGACAAACATTAACAATATGTTCAACAAACTATGCGTAAGAAGTTGACTCCAATAATTTGGAATTTTTATTATTTGACAAATTATGCGAAATTATCGAACAATACCCCCCCCCCCCCCCACCAAGTATCACTTCGAAAAGTACAGTGGTTCAGAATCAACCAGTTTTTAATAGTTTTTAACCAGTTGTTTCTATTTGAAAAGAAGTCGGTTAAAAATGGAGAATGGTTTTAACGATACCCCATCACATCGTCATTGTAAGTTCGCGGTATTTGAAAACATTCAATATAACAACTTTTGTCGTCATTTTTAGTAAACATTTTTTGTACTTGTTCCATATGTTTTCAAATACTGTAAGGGTTGTCCACGGTAAGGGATCAAAACGCAAAATATTCCAATGATACGTAGGTACGTATTTAGAAGTTGCTCATTTTTTACAGAGAGGAGAAAACTGCTGACCAATATTGCCTCAAGCTCAAGGACTCCTTTGGAAAATCTGAGAAAACTGACAGTTATTGTAGATTTAAGTAGTTCTTTTGTAGATTTCACACACATTATGCTCATTTTTACTAAAAAATCCCACAATATTCGGATAAGTTAAGGAGAAAGATAGCCAGATATCTTACCAAATGATCCTCCTAGGAGCCCTAGGAAGAGGAGGTTTGCTAAGAAGGTCTTCATCTTCTCAGCTTTGCAGAGAAGTGAATCAACATTGCAATCCATAGCTGGTATTTATATGTGAGTGCCACATATGATTCCATACAGTCAAAATAGTGGAAACCATAAATATTTTACAACATGTTGAAGAGAGAACTGAGCAAACAAGCTGATGCAATACTTACTGGGTGGAGTACGTCATAAATCTTTGCCACTTCTTGATTTCTGTGTTTGGTAAGGTGTTAATTCAATGTCTGGTATGCAGTCGCCATCTCTCCCTTAGAACAAAATATTGCTTTCATAACCAGTTTTATGATTCCTCAAAGCACTTGTCCACAAGATGTCTCGAAAATGGATTTCAAAATATTTGTATATCTCCATCCTGCCTATTGCTATTAGCTAGCATATGGCACATATGAATTGCACATTGTGATTAGAAAAGCAGTTAACAAGTTAACTTCTTAAATTAAATGTATTCTCTATGTCTTTTATAAATACTGGTTGAGTAATGATAACATTGCTTAATACAGCGAGATTCATTATCAAAAATGTTAAATAATTGAACGTTTTCCTCAGAAAATTGTAAGTAGAGTATATTATGTTTGTTCGCGTAAATACGAAATTTCTAATATTTAATAAATATACAAAATCGAAAACATTAAAAGCAGTAATGTTAATGCTCTACACCTAGCATTTTTTTCTGTGAAGAAAACTAATGCTTTGAATTCAATTTCTAATTTATGCTGAATATATTTCACCTCGTGAAATGAGCTCAGATTTTCCATGATGGATTTTCTTCTGATGCACACAAAAAGTAGAAGTTTTTGTTAGCTTTTTCCCCCAATATTTTATGAACATAAAAACAACGAAAATGTTGAAAAACAGCACTATTAATACATGCAATACATTGATAGCTCAGTTATGCTATCCAGAGTCGGCAGTTTCATCTTTATTATTTAATCATCAGTCTGGAATAGACAGTAACCGAGATGAAGGCGGATGTAATTTCATTGAAACTGAATACCAATGTCCTGTATTCATGATTTCCTTTAGGTAAAGAAAACTGATGGTTTTATATAGATTTCTAATTTATGCCGCTCACATTTCATCCAGTAAATGTAAATTCAAAGACTGGACTGCAAAACTGAAATAAGGTCATTCCACGACGAAGCCTCCATCTTGTCCCGCACGTGACGTTTAAGTGTTTCATAAAAAATAGGGATTTTCAAGAGTAATGAACGAAATTTTGCTGCTAAAGAAACCAAAAACCAGTTCCGAATTTCTTTAAGTAAAGGTAAAAAACTTTATTCAGTACCTTTTAAAATTGTTAGTTTTTAATAAAATATATGAGCGTCACGTGCGGGACAAGAACGGCTGCGTTTTCGTGGATTGGTCTAATACCAAGTTTCTGAACCACAAATTGGAAGACACTAGCTAATACCCTCATTGGGGCTCACCCGAAAGGGATGAAGAATGGCCCTTCTTTCCCAATAGACACTCTGGGCACGTGCCCAGGGCCCCGCAATAGATTGCCCCCCCCTCCTCCCTAGTTCCAGATATAGAATTATTATTTCAACTTCAAAAAGAAGTGACATTCCGGAGAAATTTATTTAGATTGCCATTTAATGTGACTGCAAGAAAATGAAAAGAAATTTGGAAACTCGCTTATGTACCTTCGTTTTCTATTGCTCAAGAAATTGTTGCGCTGTCAAGGACTTGGGGGCCCCATGATCTTAACGTGGGAAGGACCTTCAATAGGTTAAAGACGGCACTGGACGAAGATCCACAAAGATGGGAGAACGTACCTGCAATGTAAAAATTACCGTGGCACATAACTGACTGCTGACCACATATTCTCATGTCCTGCCATTCTAGAGATCTTGCAGCATTTTAGTGACAGCCCTCAAGAAGATCTGTTCTCAAAAAACTGCCTGGTCATTGCCGGAGCAGAATATAGGACTTTTGGTCTTAATGGAGAAATCTTGATACCGCACTGCAAAAAATGAGCTGTTGCTTTTACAGAATAATACTGGCAGCCGAGGTTCCAATTTAAAACTGCAAAATGCGCAGTAATAAACTGTAAAACTAGCCATTTTTCAGTTTCTTACCGTAAAGCTAGACATTTTAGTTTATTGCCGTAAATTTTAGCTGTATTATACTGTAAAAACAACAGTATAATACTGGCAGCAGAGGTTCCAGTTTAAAACTGTAAAATACACAGTAATGAACTGTAAAATTTGCAGTTTATTACTGTAAAATTAGCACTTTTGCAGTTTAGTACTGTAAAAGTAGAAATTTTACTGTAAAATTAGCAATTTGTACAGTTTAATACTATAAAATTAGCTGTATTATACTGTAAAAGCAACATTCATTTTTTACAGTGCAGTGGAAAGAGGAAGTTTCAAAGTTTTCTTCAATTTTTAATGTTCAATGTGTCCACCGCCTACTGCGCAGCAAAGATCTATCCGGTAGCCAAATTCGTCCCACACTAGTGGCGGATTTACCATATCGCAACAGGTGCAATTGCGAGGGACTCCCGCAACCATTAAGGCCCCTTAAGAGTTACAAAAATGTACTTGATAAATGTTTACATTGTTCCGTGGGGCCCCTAAAAATATATTTGATAAACGTCAAAACTTACAAATCCGTTACGACTCGATCACACACGAGAATGTGTATCTATTGTTGCTGAATGTACTATCTGCTGGCTCGATCACACACGAGAATGTGTATCTATTGTTGCTGAATGTACACTGTACAGCAGCAGTAATACTGACGGTGGTCTGGTTACATTGTGCATTTCTAACTGAAAAAAGAAAAAGAAAAACTTTGAAACATCTTTTCCATTTTTATGAAGATAGTTCATTTTGGATATGTACTTTAATAAATACGAATTTTTAGAAATGGGCTCATCATTTAGAACACTGCTAATGCGAAACTGCTCTCTAAATAGTCCTGGATCTGACAGCACTTCTTTAGGAATGTTTGAGTGTGGGGAATTTTCTTTCAAAGCACTAGGAAGTATTTTGGACTTGGGTGGACCCACTGGACATTTGCCACCTGCTGGTGCGTTTTTCTACTATGACGTCATCAAAAATGGCGGTCGCTCGCTCTCATAAATGCTATATAACTGCATTGTTAGAAATTTGCTCAAAAAAAAATGAAAACCATTTTCTTTTCATTTTTTTTCATTTTCAACTACCATGACTTAACCATAAAAACTGGTATTAACCCTTTTGTTTGTGCAAGAAAATATTAATTTACTGCTGCTTGCATGACAAAAGATACAACTGTATTACAAAATAGTAAAACGTCCTGCTCGTCCAGGCGATAGCAAGGAAATTTTAAATTTAGTTAAAATAGAGGGGAATGAGAAGAAATACCAAAATTCAGACATGTTGTAGCAGTTAGAGAGAACTAAACTGCTACACAACATGTCTGAATCTTGGGACTTCTGGAACTTGATCTTTTTTACATAGTTCTGATGTTGTTCTTTCTAGTCCAAAATACTTCCTAGGACACCTGCTAAACATTTTTGAAAAAAATTCCCCATACTCAAACATTCCCACAGAAGTGCTGTCAGATCCTGCACTAAAAGGCGATCTACTGAGTTAGAGAAATGCAGGTCTTGGCAGAGGTACGCTGCTCATTCAATGACAGTTAAAAAACAGGCTTAGCTCAAATTTCCTAGTTTTTGAGATGTGACGTTTTTGAAAAGAGTGAGTGATATATGTCCCTCAGTCGTCTGCTGGTAAAGATGTGGAACATTTTTTGTGTTTCTCAGTCGTGTGTGAATAATCATGCTTCGTAAATGATCATGTATTACACACTTGTGCCTCTCAGTCTTGCGCCAGTGATCACTTCCAACGATTTTCTGTCTTTAGTTGTGCTTTCGTAATCACGTGAAAAACTTTTGTTTCTTACTAGTATGTTAGGGATCATGTTTATCACTTAGGGCCCTGCTCCACATCAGCGGAAAACGCGACCGAAACCGTAGGCAGAAACCGAAAATCCGGGTACTTTCCATAGGAACACTATGTAATCCATTTTACGTTTCTGCTTTATCTTTCTGCTTTACGTCAATGTGGAGCAGGGCCCTTACACTGCAAAAAACGAACTGTTGTCTTTACAGAATAATACTGGCAGCCGAGGTTCCAATTTAAAACTGTAAAATAAACGCTATCAAACTGTAAAACTAGCAATTTTAGTTTCTTACTGTAAAACTATAAATTTTATAGTTTATTGCCGTAAAATTTAGCTGTATTATACTGTAAAAACAACAGTATAATACTGGCAGCAGAGATTCCAGTTTAAAACTCTAAAATGCACGGGAATAAACTGTAAAATTAGCAATTTTGCAGTTTATTACTTTAAAATTAGCAATTTTACAGTTTAGTACTGTAAAAGTAGAAATTTTACAGTTTATTACTGTAAAATTAGCAATTTTTACAATTTATTACTATAAAGTCAGTTGTATTATACTGTAAAAACATCATTCATCTTTTACAGTGAGGTGTCCCTCAGTCGTACTTATGTATTTTAGAGCTGGGAAAATGTTTTTTTTTTCGGTATTCATTATTTTAGTATGAATAATATTTTTTGGATTTTCGTTTTAAAATTGAACATGATATTTGAGAAGATTAATCTTGCTTCAAATGTTAAGAAGCGGGAAGCTGTTACAGCTCTTTTAATACACAGAAGAAAAACACATAAACTGTGACATTTCGAAGTCTTTTTAGTTCTAATCTCTTAACTCACTCTTGTCCACTACTCCGTTCTGTATTTTTATTAAATCAACAAATCGTACGATGTACATCATCGATGAATTGCTGTGTTTAATGAATTAAAATTATTCTTAATAAGGTCAGGTGGGGTAAAATGAACATTCCACAAAACACAAGCAGGACTTGCTAAGCTCATTATTATTACTACTATTACTATTACCATTATTATTGTTAGTATTATTATTATTATGATGATGATCATCATCATAATTATCACTATCATTATCACTATCATCATCATCATCATCATCATCATCCTTATTATTATTATTATTATTATTATTATTATTATTAGTAGTAGTAGTAGTAGTAAGTATCATTGTTGTTGATGTTATTATTATTTTGAATGCTAATCTTTTTGAATGTTATTAGTACCATACGCAATATTTTTAAAAAAATCTTTTTTTTTTTTGCAACATTTTTTTAGTATAAAATAATAACAGCATACATCTGATTTTATGTTTGACTCAGACTATGAAACTATGGAATTTACTTTTCTGCATCACGTTTCTCTTCCAAAACTATGACGAACTTCAACATTAGCTTTTCTAATTCATTAAGAATATATTATTACTGCTAAAATTGCGGATGGCATATGGTACCTTTTAGGGTGAAACTTTTGCAGCACCAGAAGCAACTCTTTAACTGTACAGTTTTATGTTATATTATTATAAGTGCAGTTTTAATTTTTATTGCATATATTTTTATTACAATTGCAAATTCATATTATATTTAGAAAGGCGCAGTCCTTAAGAGTACAGTACCTATAAAGAGCCAAATGACACCCTTAAGAGGGTGCCGACTGTGTGACAAGTTTTTTACTGTAAAAGGTGCCATATGTAACCAGCAGTTTTACAGGTTGCATATTAATTTTAATTTTTGTTTTGGAGCAGTTGAGGTAGACTGGGGAGAAAGGTTTATTGTTTTTGGCTTAGTCATTCATGTTTTCGAAATCAATGTTTAGCATTTAAGTGTTTCTCTCTCTTTCACACTGCTTTTTTTCTATATATATATATATATATATATATATATATATATATATATATATATATATATATATATATATATATATATATATATATATGGGTAAAATGTGAAAATAAGATATTCTACATTCAATCAGCGAATAATTGCTGATAGAGCATCTAGGCTTTCTTTTTTTCCCGTCTTTTTTTCTTTCAGATTAGACGTATTTTTACACGTATTTTGTTAACTTTCATCAACTGCTTTCGTTTCATTTATTCATTTATTGACTTTTTATTTATTTTATGTCAGGTAATAAATTTCATTTTCATTGATTTTTTTTAAAAAATCAATAAAATGGAACCAGCGTTGTGTTTTTTGTAATGGAATTTTTTACCTAAAAATTTTACTACGTCACTTTAGCAATTAATGTCTCAAATTAATTTAGCAATAAATTTACATAGATATTTTGCGTTTTTTAGTTGAAAATACATCAAAAACAACATAAATAATTTTTACACCGAGTATAAAATTTTGAAAATCAGTAGGGTCTAAGACCCCCTAAACCTTAAGGCCCCTAAGAAACTGTTTCATCATGGCAGGTACCATCTGTCGACCTCTCAGCAAAGTACAAGGAGTGGTACTTTTAAGTACTAGCATGATTCCAGCCATTTAGAATCCATCATACTAAATTAATATAAGCGGGACTTTTGAGTCCCGTCGGGCATGAAGGGTTAAACACGTAAATACCGTTATTATAAACTATTATTCTTTAAATATACTATATTTTTACTTCCTTTTACGTAGTAAAGGAAGTATTGTGATCGCGAAAAAAAGATCACTTAAATTTGGGTCTAAATTTTGATTTTGCTCACCCCCGAATGAATGGTCAGTAGTTTTTTCGACCTGTCAGCACGTGCATATGTACCTACCAACATATAAGCAGCCAAAAAATCCTTCTCAACCACCCACGAGGTAATTACGACGAGTTTTCTCGTGACGTCTGTATGTACGTATGTGCGTATGTGTGTCGCATAACTCAAAAACTATATGCCGTAGAAGCTTCTAGCTTGGTATGTAGGCTCTGAGGATGGTCTAGTTGTGCACCTCCCCTTGTGGTTGCATTCGAATGTTCCCAAGGGGGTGTTTTACCCCTTTATTTGGGGTAAATCAGTGGTAATTTCACTGCAGACTCAAGTGATATGAATTGGCGCGACCACTTGGCGATTTGTCGCCAAGCTTTTGGTCGCCAAGTGTTTGTGGCCGAATTGGTGACATATCGCCAAGTTGGCTACAAATTTGGCGAAAAAAATTATTTTTTGAATTTGGGTTCAACTTGGCGCTATTGGCGATATTTTGCGAAAAATTCACGTCAATGACATTAAAATCGGCAATATTTAGAAAATTAACCATTGTAAAACATTTTTTGCATTGTTTCGTGGCAGATTAGGAATGTAAATATTTGAATTGTTACCTTGCTCTTGCGAAGCACTTTTTTAGCGCTTAAGGCAACTACTAAGAAATTTACACGTAAAAGGAAGTAGTGTAGCAGATTTTTTTTTTTTGCATTTAATTTACGCATTAGTAATTAATTTAGAAATTTCGGATTGGGTGTTCTTGTAGGCTAATTCAACTAAATAATATCAGCAAGCAAGATTGTAGACACCCTCCCCTTCTTTCCACCATTTTTCAGTTTAAGCGAAGCACTTCCTCTAAATCATAAGACTGACCCTATAGGGCTCATTTATTCTGGCTGGAGTATGTTTCTAAAGTTTTGACTGACAAAAATACTGTTGTATTGATTGCATGTAGAGAAAACTAACAACCGCAGCCACTGTTTTGAATTCTGAAGAGGACTGTATCATTTCTTACGATCACTTGGTGTTAGGATGATTGATGCAATTTTATAGTAACAAAGTTTGCACTTGGATAGTTTGAGCCAACTATTTAAAATGAGACCCATTTTCCAGACAGTGTTTACTGTCATTTTATCAGACATAACATATGATGAAATTGTAAAAAACAAGGAAAGAAAAAGTATTTTTAATTTCCTTTTTAACGAAACTTAAGTCACTAATATTTCATTTTTTAATGCTATTTTTGAAAATTTCGTACATTGTACAACTGCATTGGAAATGTTACTTATTTAACTATGTTCACAGATAGTTT
The DNA here is from genome assembly GCA_038373865.1 of Uloborus plumipes. NCBI lineage: Eukaryota > Metazoa > Arthropoda > Arachnida > Araneae > Uloboridae > Uloborus > Uloborus plumipes. The sequence goes on from JAXGGA010000158.1 coordinate 36,922, forward strand.
ACATATGAAAACACAAAAGTAATACAGAACAAGTCATTTTTGGCATGTTATGTATAGAAGAGGCATTTTCTCTACATAAATTTTCATCAGATCTTTATCCCACCACTGTTCCAGCCGACGATCCAGCACCTGCAGCGGCTTGTCCCGCCCCTCCAGTAGCTCCTCCAACCTCTCCACTTGCTGCGCCTCCAGCAGATCCACCAGCTCCACCCATAGCTTGTCCCGCGCTTCCACCAGCTCCACTGACCATTTGCCCAGCACTTGATCCAGCTCCACTACTTGCTTGTCCTGCAGTGCTACCAGCCCCAGCAGCGCTGGTGGCTTGTCCTGCAGCACCAGCCCCACTGGCAGCCTGTCCTGCAGCACCAGCCCCACTGGCAGCCTGTCCTGCAGCACCAGCCCCACTGGCAGCCTGTCCAGAAGCACCAGCCCCACTGGCAGCCTGCCCTGCAGCACCAGCCCCACTGGCAGATTGTCCTGCAGCACCAGCCCCACTGGAAGCTTGTCCTGCAGCACCCGCCTCACTGGTGGCTTGTCCTGAACTGCCAGCTTGTCCGAAAGATCTCATATCAGACCCTGACATCCCAAGCATAGACTGCAGCATGGATCTCATTTGATCGTTTCCCATGGTCATCGTCCTTCCTTGTGATCCTGATTGTGAAAAGGCTTCAGATCCGGATTGAGCACTAGAGAACCCTGGACCGGATGGACTAAAGTCGAACCTCCGCATTCCCGGGGGAGAATTAAACGACCGACTCTGAGAAGCTGCCCGTGCTCTGGATTCCGCATACGCTTGAGCTTCAGCTGATCCAGAGCCCCGTGCTCGTGCTTCGGAATAAGCGTTAGCATAAGCTTGAGCTTGTGCGCCGCTATAGCCAAAACTTTGAGCTTGTGCTGAAGCGTATGCGTAAGATTGGGCTTGAGCGGCACCATAACCTTGAGCTTGAGCTTCCGCGTAAGCATCGGCATATGCTTGAGCTTGTGCGCCACTATAACCAAAGCTTTGAGCCTGTGCTGAAGCGTATGCATAAGATTGGGCTTGAGAAGCGCTATAACCTTGAGATTGGGCTTCCGCGTAAGCATCGGCATAAGCTTGAGCTTGTGCACCACTAAAACCAAAACTTTGAGCTTGTGCTGAAGCGTATGCATAAGATTGGGCTTGAGCAGCGCCATAACCTTGAGCTTGAGCTTCCGCGTAAGCATCGGCATATGCTTGAGCTTGTGCACCACTATAACCAAAACTTTGAGCTTGTGCTGAAGCGTATGCATAAGATTGGGCTTGAGAAGCACTATAACCTTGAGCTTGAGCTTCTGCGTAAGCGTTGGCATATGCCCGAGCTTCTGCTTCTGAATAACCTTGGGATTGTGCAGTTCCGTATGCTTGAGAATAAGCAGATCCATATGACATGCTGTTTCCGTTTTGAGTTTCAAAACTGTTGAAACCACTGCCAGTTGCTCTTGCACTAGAGGAAGCTTCCGCTTGAGATTGTGCAGCGGATCTACCACTTCCGATGGAATTGAAAGAGCCCATATTGCCATTTGAATTACTAAATCCACTTGTTCTGGAGCTTGCTGATGATGAGGATTCAGCATTTGCGTTTGCTCTTTGAACGGAACTTGCTTGGCTCTGAGAAGTTGCTTGAGATCTCGATGCGGCATAAGCTTGTGCTTGCGACGATCCCATTCCTTGACCTCTTGCTTCCGCATACGCATAAGCATAAGCCTGAGAAGTTGCAGCATTGAAACCTTGTGCTTGAGCTTGGGAATAACCTTCGGCATAAGCCTGCGCTTCAGCTCCTGCCATGCCTTGTGCTTGTGCCGATGCATATGCTTCAGAATAAGCTGTTGATGAAAAAGAGGATCGACCTCCGATGTAGTTTTGGTCAAAGTCTGAAGAAGATGAAGAAAACGAGGAGCTGCTTGAAGAACTAGAGCCGTCAGATGATCGAGATACTTCCGATCCGAAAGACGATCTACCGTCATTGAAATTAGTTTGGCCGACAGATCCGTAAGTTACACCATTACTATCGCTTGTCTGGTAGCTCCTATAACCACTACTGTAGCTCTAGCGCTCGCAGCAGCTTGCGCTTCAGCTCTAGATCGAGCTTGCGCACTGGACTGACTTTGGCTGTTAGCCGATGTATCACTACCTCCTGAACCAGTGAAGATTTCGTATCCAGACGTTCTTGAATTAGAACTGGCGGCTGCAGAAGACTGAGCATTGGATTGTGCGGAAGTACTTGCTCGTGCTCTGGATTCAGCGTAGGCTTGGGCTTGTGATGATGCATACCCTTGTGCTCGTGCTTCCGCATATGCGCTAGCATAAGCTTGAGCTTCGGAGGCACTGAAGCCTTGCGTTTGAGCTCTGGAATATGCTTCGGAATAAGCTTGCGCTTCTGATGTAGTGTATCCTTGTGTTTGTGCTTCTGCGTAAGCGGTTGCATAAGCTTGGGATTGTGATGCACTGTATCCTTGAGATTGTGCTATTACATACGCGTCAGCATAAGTTTGTGCTTGTGACGAGGTGTATCCTTGTGCTTGTGCTGTTGCATAGGCGTTAGCATAAGCTTGTGCTCGTGATGTGGAATATCCTCGAGCTTGTGCTGTGGCATAGGCGTAAGAATAAGATTCTGCTTGTGACGAAGTGTATCCTCGTGCTTGTGCTGTTGCATAGGCGTTAGCATAAGCCTGTGCTTGTGATGTAGAATATCTTCGTGTTTGTGCAGTGGCATAAGCATTAGAATAAGCTTGCGATTGCGATGTAGCGTATCTTTGTGATTGTGCTTCTGCGTAGGCGTTAGCATAGGCTTGAGCTTGAGCCGAACCAGACCCTTGACTTCGAGCTCTAGAATAGGCTTCTGCGTATGCTTGTGCTTGTGAAGTTGCATATCCCTGTGCTCGTGCATTGGCATAAGCATAAGCATAGGCTTGTGCTTGCGTCGAAGACCAGCCTCGAGCTTGAGCTGTAGCATAAGCTTCGGCATAAGATTCAGCGCTTGCTCCCGAATACCCTTGAGCTTGAGCTGCAGCATAGGCCCTCGCGTAGGCTTCGGAAGAGGCGGAATTTCCTCTGAAGTCATTATATCCAGAGCTCGACGATGAAGAAGAAGATGAACTACTAGATGAGCTGTAACCATCTGATGACCGAGAAACTTGAGATTCCATCATCGATCGTCCGTTATTTGAATTCCTTTCATCAACAAAGCCGTATGTGTCACCATTTCCATTCTGCGCGTAGTAATTGCGGTAGCCACTTCCTGTGGCTCTGGCACTGGCCGATGCTTCAGCTTGAGCTCGTGCCTGGGCCTCAGCGGCAGATTGGCCCTGGGCATAATAAGCCTGTCCTTGATTGTAGCCTCCATACGCCGCCCGGCTTCTTGCCGCTGCTTGAGCTCTTGCAAGTGCTTGGGCATCTGATGACCGTTGAGGTCTTGAAGAGGAACCGCCGCCTCCCTGTGCTGATGGTTGGGTTGTACTTAAGTTATCTGATCCAACCAGTTGTGGAGTGAAAGATAATTGACTCGATACTGGACCGTAAGGAGTAAAGGTAGAAATTCCACTGCTTTCTGCCACAGCTTGTGCAAAGCTTATGTAGCCTTTGGGTGTTGGAGCATTTGTGGGGCCTCCTATTGCTTCTGGCGGACCAACATATGGTGTTACCTCTATTAAATAAAAAGTATCTTAGAAAAACGAATAAATGATAATGAAATCATTATTATTGTATTTATTACTCTTGCCTAATTTAAAAATTATATTTCTATTCATGCGTTTGGGTACATACGCATAAGTAGAAATAGACCTTAGACGTTAACTACGATATTACCCCTACATTACAGTCAAAGCCTTAGTAAGTTAATAATTGTTCAGTGTATGAAAAGTTATTTTTCAGTGCTAATATTTGACTAAAAAGTAAATAACAGTCACGTTAAGAAAGAACAAGTAGTAAAGTATGATTATTTTTCTTTCAAAAGTTCTGTTTTACTATAATGTTAATGTTCTATTGCATTTTTCAGTTTCATCATGCTTTTTGGGTTAAATATTTAGAAAACGATGTGTAAATCTTACTTTGTCCAGTTGGAGAGACACAAACGCATCCATAACACGTCTATAAGAAAAAAAGAAAATTAAATCATTTATATCAGATAGTGTAGGGCAATCCAGAAGTCACGCAACCCATTATACAGGGTGACAAGAAATAACTTGGACACACTTCGTACGGTATAACTTTGTTGCTAATGAAAATAATGCGACCAAACTTCAAAATTAGTATGAATACATTATTTTGTCTAATATATTTAAACGTTTTCAAATTGGCTACCGTTAGTATTAATACAGAGCTTTAGACGTGTCACAAAATTTTCGGCTACGGGCCGCAACTCACTCATTGATATTTTATCCCTTTCTTTCCTGAAGAATGGTTGTAGAGATGCCAAATTTTTATCAGGTTTAGTATACACCCTTGTTTCTAAGATGGACCAAACAGAATAATACATTGGGTTCAAATCTGGGGAATACGGGGGGCCATTCTTCAGCTCCAATGAAGTTTGGAAAATGTGTCTTGCATCAATCTTGAGTGTCTTTTGTGAAAAATCCTTTTGGAAGGTCTATCTTTGGTTTTCAAAGAACTTTTGCGAACAAGGTAAGACAACATCATCCAAAATGAGTTTGCGGTATGTTTGCTGATTATTTTTTATCCCTTGATCAACAAAAACAAGTGGTATTTCCCCACTAGCACATATCCCACCCCAAACCATTGCAGATAGGGGTAGTTGACGCGGCCAACAATTAAAAAAGTTCCAGGTGCTTCTGCTGACCAAACTCTACCATTTGGCTATTTTGAGTTTGTTCAATTGAGCACAGTTTTTCATTTGTGAAGAGCAATGTTTTCCATCGATCATCTGCGGCCCGCTTAACAGTTCTTTCCTCTTTTGAAGTCTTGTGCGTTTGTTCTTTGCTGCTAGCTTTTAAGTCTCTTTCATTTTGTAAGGGAGAAGACCAAGCTCAACAATTACCATCAAACGAGTGGTTTCTATACTGATTTTCACCCCTCTAGCAACCTTTCTCATTGAAATCCTAGGATTTCGTTAAACTCGCTTTTTGACCACTTTCTGGTCGCTAGATGTGTTAACTGTGCATTTTCTTCTTCTTCCTGACCTGTAACCATCATGTTTGAGTTTTTTTAACCTTTTAATTGTGCAGAAAATCGTGTATTTAGCCACTTTCAATCGTTAAACAATTTCACATTTTTTTCGTTTCTTGCTTATGCAATTCAAGTATGGCAGATAGTTTGCGAACAATAATGGTTATCCCATCTAACTCACTTACACCTATTTAGTAGCTTTCTAGGATCGATTCCCTATCACAATATCGTTAAAAATTCAGCGGTATTTACAGATATTTGGTTTGAAACTTCGTCCAAGTTGTTTCTTGTCACCCTCTAGAATGTTTTTTTTTTTTTTTTTGAAATTGCTATTAATTTTAAATGCAAATTATTTAGCTTTTGACAATACCATACTTTTCGGAATGACATGGTATTTTCATTCTTATTTCCCTTGCACACTGACAGTAGATTTTTGCCAGTAGATTAATTTTATAGATCCCCCTCCCCCCCCCAGATTGCGAATTCTTGCCAAATGCAAAATCTTTTCATGATAAACGTACGTATTATCGGTGGAAGAAATTCATGTATTCTGACTACTGACATAGCCCGTGAGAGGAAATGACCACTCTCATCCTTTAAAATTTTTCAGGGGGTCGGGGATAAACTGTTAAAACACAATAAAGTTTCATCGGAAAACAAAAAACAAAAACACGCCCACTTATATGCAAATTCATTGATTTCTAAAAGCCAGGGGAGGGGGAATTTTCAGTTGCTTCCCCCCGAGCGTCCTAAATAGCGGGTCTGATCGGTAAAAAATGTAAATTCAACTGTTTCAATTCCATTTCCGTCAACGAATGGCTTAAGACATCGACTATAACTTAATCGTTTAATTGGATCAAGAGCTTTCAATTCTTGAATAATACGAACACGATAAGCTTGAAACATCAATTTCTACAGATCCATGTGAGAATTACCCTATGATAAATACACCCATGACACGTCAGTGTCACACGAAGACCTCTCGAGACCCACACGAAGACCGTTTGAGTTCGAGTTCAATATTTTGCTCTTTACCATGTCTATTTTATACTAGGCCAGTAGAGATGGGTCATTTTCACCATATGCTTACATTTCAGAATTTTTAAGTAATTTTTTTAACTTGCTATTTTCTTTTAGAATCACTAACAGATGTTTTGTCACATATTTTAAGTGTGTGAAAAAGTAATTGGTTGTACACTTTGATGCATAATTAAGTGTTCAAATGCTGTCGTAAAACTTTAAGTTGCAAGGAAAATTGTCACACGTTACCATAAAAAATCAATATGAAATCTTACTTTTAAACTATATAATGGCGCCTAGAACCAACTTCATTTGAAATTATTTGCGTCCCTGAAGCTTAAAACGATGTTTGTGATTATTAAAATATTGATCAAAAACTGTACGGTAACGGACTTGACATTTCAACCAAAATGTCAAATTATGGCTAGGTTGTCGAATTTAAAAATTGAACAATATGCATTTTCTTAAAATTCTATAATTAACAATATTTCGGGGTAAAAGTTGAGAAAAAGTAAAAATTAATACTAAAATCTTTGGTAACAGACTTAACAAAGAATAAAAATACGCACCAGGAAGAAATCTTGTGCGAAACGCCACAACAATACTTCTCGACTCAGGAAAACAAAATGGTACGAAATAATTACGTCACTAGTTAGTTAAGTTAACTGAAAAATTGTTACCATCTTTTGACTGCAATAAATACCTTTTTTAGCTGAAATAATCTTAGGGTAACGGACTTGACAAGAACTGCCGGACAAAATATATTCATACATTTCTTAATGAAAAATATTGCTATTGTCAATATGTATTCTGAATATCATATACTAATAGTAAATACACTGCTCAAAACAATTAAAGGATATTGTGAGTTTCCTATAAAAAAATGGGTTTAAACATTTTTTAACTTTTTTTTTTTTGCATAAAAGGGAAGAAGAGGGTTACAAATGTAAATTTTGCTCATTTCCAAACTTCATAGTATGCAAATTTTGAGTTTGACGTCGAAAACGGCTCTTTAGCTGCAGCGAATGAAATTTCGCGAAAGTGTCAGATTTGGTGGTGGAGGTGTGATGGTATACGCCGGCATTTCCTTTGATATTCGAACCGACCTCTATATCTTCCGAAATGGAACTCTGACTGGTTATCGATATAGGGATGAGATCCTCAGACCTATGGTCGTCCCTTACGCTGCAGCAATTGGAGATGACTTCATTTTAATGGATGACAATTGCAGTCCACATCGTGCTAACTTGGTGAATGATTTTCTTTTTGAAGAAGGAATCGTACGTATGGAATGGCCAGCGTGTTCTCCGGACATGAAACCAATAGAGCATGTTTGGGACATCCTAGGACGACGAATGACTGAACGCCTATCACCTCCAGAAGCTCTCCAGACACTCGAAAGAGCTCTTCAGGAGGAGTGGGGTAGAATGCATCAGCCCCTCATTAATACTCTCATTGAGTCCATACCTCAGAGGTGTTTAACACTGCTAGCTGTCTGGGGAAACCATACCCCTTACTAAAAGTGGTTTTCTTCAAAGAAAACCCCCTTTTTTATTTGTTTTTCTCATTTTCAGAAAATGCGTTTTTTTCCTTTTTTCCATTTTGTACCCAAAAGCTAAATAAAAAGCATTTTTTTCTACCAAACTAATGTAATTTTTATGTCTTACAGCTTACTACGTGTAGTCGATAATGTATCAATCAACCAAAATGGTCTTTAGGTGCAAAATCAACCCAAAATCTCAATATCCTTTAATTGTTTTGAGCAGTGTATATAAAAATAATTTGTTGTATATACTTTTTTATACAACTATGTATGTAAAAAAAAATAGTTGAACTTGCGAAAATTGGAAATGGACAAGCGTTTTTGCCTCTATTCTCATTTTTAAAGACTTATATAAAAATAAATAAAAAAAATTCAATAATTTTTTCAGTGATAGAATTTTTTTGGGGGTATTTCTTGCAGAAAATAATTGTTCGCATTGAATTTAAAATATAAGTTATGCTTCAAAATCGTCTTTTTAACCTCCGGACAGCAAATGTAAGCAAATTTTGAAAATGACCCAGATGTGCGTCAACCTACGCCGGTCTCCAGAATTTCTAGTTTTCTAAAAACAAGATTGATTCAAAACAAGATTAATCGAATGACTTTATCTTGTTTGCCTCAGAAATGTTTAAATGTTAGTTGTTGAAAGCCTCAACAACAGTTTCAAACAGATGAGTTGAAAAATTTTGCTTCATAGGGGTCAGGTGGGGTGAAAATTATACGATCATGCTTTGACAGCAACAAAATATATTTATTCAACCAATGAATAAAATTCTCAAAATATGCAAATAATTATTCCTTATGATTTTAAAGTGAAATATCTCTCAATGCGGTCAGCATTTGTCAACAAAGATGTATAGTAAAGGATACGCAATAAAATCAATCGTCCCATCCTTGAAGCATTTCTAGATCCGCCCTTGCATGCTCTTAATCAGAGTATATGTTCTTATGAATTAGGTAGAAATCTTTTGAACCTATTTTATACTTACCCCAAGCTCATTACTAGTCGACACGAAGCATAACTCTCCGCTAGGTACATCTTCAACGTATATATCATTGCAGCCATCAGCTGCTGGTACACATGTATACGAGCAAGTATTGTACTGATCCTAAAAGAAAAAAACTTACTTATGCATAATAACTAAATAAAATGTTACTGTTTCAGACACTTAAAAATACAAAATATTCTAACAAAGTAGGGTAGACCGCACAGTGAATGAACACTTCCAGCAAATGAACACCTCGTAATTATTTTGAAAAAATAAGTTTTTAAAATATTTTCCTTACGTGGATTAGCAGAAATAACTTCTTTTTACACATTTACAGAAAGAAAATGACTAGAAAATGAATAGTATTAGACTGTTGACATTCATACACCGGTTGACATCCATACACCATTTTAGACCTTTAACATTAGATTCCCCCCAAAATGTTGTTGATTTCCATACACCTGTTGACTTCTGTACTCCATGGAATGTCAACAAACGCATACTACTGCGTATCATGGCACAGTAAAGGCATTAAAAGTATTTTTGTGTCAGGTTGATTCTCACTATCAAGTTGTTATTTTGTAGATATTTTTATATTCCCCAACATGTTCAACTAAATTTGCATCGAACTTATTTCAAACAGAATAAGCTTGGTTATCGATTGTTATAATTCAGCAAAAGCAGCTAGCATATATCCAGAGCTTAAGTAATGAATCATGCATTTGTTCGTAAATGTTTATCGAGTCCCGCTTGTTTTTCAGTTGGTATGAAATATTTAAGTACACTTAGCACCACGCTCACCTGTCGGGAGTTGGTCAGTAAGGTGCACATACACTGCGATGCAAAAGTTTAGACAAAATGCAAATATGTGAATAAAAAGAAAACTGTTCAACGAAATGTTTTCTAATTTCTACAGCAGGTACACAATATGGTCCCAAATACGTGTCTGGAGTTCTTAAAACAATAACTGGAATCAAATTTTGGATATTACAAAAGACATTTTTTTACATAGTTGCAAAAGTTTAGACAATAGTCAGATTTTATGCAAATATCCCTTGAAATGTGATTGGTGGAGGAAATGCGGGACTGTATTATTCATTTATAAAGTGCAGAGATTGCTGAATAAATAATCAAAATCTTAAAAGCTCTGTAGTTCTCGTGTAAAAAAGATGAGAAAGTTTGGAAGCCGAAATTGGAAAATGAACCTTCTTTATTAATTTTTTGTCTTTTAAAACGGCTCTAGTATGGTAGTACATTGTTTTTTACTTTGTGGAGAGCAAATTTAGACATGCGTATCGATCAAAAAGTCCAAGAAAAATTATATTTCTTAAGGATGAAGGAATTGAAAAAACGGCTCAGACTGACGATTCGCCCCTTAATCCTACAATACTTCAACTTGGGTCAAAAACAGCACGTGACAGCATAAGTAGATGAACAATCGAATCGGAATGCAGAAAAAAAACAAAGAATTGTGCCTGATCCTTTTCGGACAGAGTGTCCCAAATAAGCCAAATTTTAATGTGAAAAGCAGCATATGTATCATCGTGACTAAAAATGAATGGTACTTTCTTTGATAAAAATTATTAAAATTGGGATGGCCTAGATGGATTATAATTCTTTTCGCGGGACTTGAGAAATATCCAATGATCATATGCTGTGCTGCTTTTACCAATAAAATCTGGCTTATTTGGAACACTCTGTCAGAACAGGCTCAAGCACAATTCTTTGTTTTTTTTATGCATTCCGATTCAGTTGTTCATCTACTTATGCTGTCACGTGCTGTTTTCGACCCAAGTTGAAGTTTTGTAGGATTAAGGGGCAAATCGTCAGTTCGAGCCGTTTTTTCAATTCCTTCATCCTTAAGAAATATAATTTTTCTTGGACTTTTGATCGATACGCATGTCTAAATTTGCTCTCCACAAAGTAAAAAACAACGTACTACCATACTAGAGCCGATTTAAAAGACAAAAATTAATAAAGTAGGTTCATTTTCAAATTTCGGCTTCCAAACTTTCTCATCTTTTTTACACGAGAACTACAGAGCTTTTGAGATTTTGATTATTTATTCAGCAATCTCTGCACTTTAAAAATGAATAATAAAGTACCGCATTTCCTCCACCAATCACATTTCAAGGGATATTTGCATAAAATCTGACTATTGTCTAAACTTTTGCAACAATGAAAAAAAATGTCTTTTGTAATATCCAAAATTTGACTCCAGTTATTGTTTTAAGAACTCCAGACACGTATTTGGGACCATATTGTGTACCTGCAGTAGAAATTAGAAAACATTTCGTTGAATAGTTTTCTTTTTATTCACATATTTGCATTTTGTCTAAACTTTTGCATCGCAGTGTATCATATCATCAGAAAAGCTTAGAGTCGGAAAAGGACATACTAATTTAAACGTAGTCGGTTATAAAGAGCACACGCGATCATTAAGCAGTAAGCACAAGGGGGGGGGCAATTAGGGGGGATTTAATGTTAAATGTCTGAAATGGTGTATGCATGTCAACCGGAATATGGATGTCAACACTCTAGTACTACTAAAATGCTCTGTTTGTCCACTGGTAGGGGTGTTCATTCACAGGGTTTGGGCATTTTTTTTTTTTCATTTTAAGCCCCTATAAAATCTGATGCTAAACCATAAAAGCTCCCCCAAATTTTTAAAAATAATTACTTATACCATCTAAAATGTTTTTTACCGTCATGTGGCAAACGCTACAATTTTGAAAGGGGCTATGAATTTTAGAAATTGAAAATTCGCTTAGGTCTTCATTCACTGGTCGGTCTATCTATTAAATCACTGCAATTAAATAAGATATTACGCGGTTAATATTATTAATCGTTTATTGGTTTCAAAATTACTATATGCCGATTTTTTTTATTTCTGTTTTAAAACTAGTGATGTGTTGTCGGATATCCGTGCAGGTATCACGGACATCCGAGGAAAAATGAAGGGCTTCATCCGTTTCCGTAACCGTTTTATGTTTGGCAGATCTTAAACGCATTTTTATAGTCTAAAACTTTATTACACATTTGATACTCTACATATCGGTAACTGTAACATACTGTTAAATAAAATTTAAATTAGTTAATTTCTTAGCAACATAACAAGTTATCATTTCAGCAAATTAAGGAGTCAGTTTTATTTGATTTTGAAATTGCATTTTTCTCCATTTTGATTTTTCTTGGCATTCTTATTAAAAAAAAAAAAGGTAAAATTAACTCATCTGTTTACCATTTGTAAAAATGTTTCCAGCTGTATAATTTCCTCGGTTGGAAACAGGTACGGAGGAATGGGTTAACACTGGCACCAAACGAAAATGTGGAAATTTTTTTTCTAGCTTGTGCAGTTGATGAAGTAGCTTTAGACTCTTGAGGCTTTATTTACTGAACAAGCTAGAATTTTTGTCACATTTTATTTCGGCATAAATGGAGTGTTCTCCCATTTCTCCCTCAGTCACATTCCTGTTGTGTCTTCTCTACTACAAAACATATTATTGATGATGATGTTTTTGCTGTAATTCAATTATTTAACACGTTCGCTACGTCTCACGCACCAGTACATAATGTTAAACTCTTTCTTCTCTTTAATCGGTAGAGTTTAACGATATGCCTGAGAGTATTTGCAAAGGGACAATTTATCGGTATCGAACGTGTTAAAGAAGTTGTGCCTCTACTCTTATGTCACAAAGTTTCCACTTGAACTGGGATTAAATTGGCTAAAAATGTTGACGCCCGCATCCGTATCAGCAGATCTCAACATGAATGATCAGCATCCCTATCGCGGATGTATGTATTATTAACGATCCGACAACATCAGTAGTTTGAAATATCGCTTTATGTCATCATTACATAGTTTAAGGCTGTCAATTTTCAGGGATCAGGTTTGAAACTACCAGACCCTTCGCCCACTCAAGTTTAAACAAAATGTTAATCAAGAAACTAAAAAAAGGAAATTCTTCAGATGTGATATCTAAGAGTAAGCTAAATACGAAAAAAAGTTTAAAATGAGGAGTGTGCTAAAAATGCTGAAACGTGGAGTACAACACCGCTCCGTTAGCTTAAAAAACATTGTTTACGAGCAATTCATAAATGAGCTTCGAGAAAGTGGGAGACATGCAATTAATTATTTTTTAAAGAAAGTATTATAATTTTTATATTTTTATGGAAAGATGCAATACAGAAATATAAGATATATGTTTTTGAAACTTTTTTGAAACTACATACGTGTGGCCGATATCGGTAAGTTAATGTACTTTCCTTATTCGCTTTTTGTTATCAATCGGTCATTATTATCAAAATCATTTTGTCCCGAAGTGATCACATTAAGCGGATCCGTCGACGTTTCGTACCAAGTTTTAAAGTTTTGGGTTTTATATTTTGATATTTTTATTTTTTAAAGCAATCAATGAGATTTCACCGCAGTTGACTTTCTTTGATTTTTGAATGGATGCTTCTGTGACCGCACGACCTTCCACCCGCCTCTCCAGGTGCTACACCACTCCTCTAGTCCGGGGCCTCCGTTCCTTTAAAGTGGGGGCGTTGAAGCTTTACACACACACACGTCTACATGCCTACATACACATACACACACACCTTTACACACATATATACACTCGCACGTCTACTCGCACCCCCAAACCTACACACAAACAGACACACCTTTACACACATATATACACTCGCACGTCTACTCGCACTCCCAAACCTACACACAAACACACACACATGCCTACACGCACACACACCTACATGCACACATATTTACACGTACATATACACTCACATGTCTACACGTACATACACGCACACCCAAGCCTACACACAAACACACATACACACGCCCATCGCAATTCGTGATTGCGAAAACCAAAATTTGAATTTAAGAGATCAAAATCCAAATTATTATTATTATTATTATTATTATTATTATTATTATTATTATTATTATTATTATTATTATTATTATTATTATTATTGTTATTATTGTTATTATTATTATTATTATTATTATTATTATTATTATTATTATTTTTATTGTTATTATTATTATTATTATTATTGTTATTATTATTATTATTATTATTTGTGTCAAGCGGTGTGTGCACCAGGGCCGTCATTTGAAGTTTTCCTGTGGGGCGTGGGGCAAAGGGTCCAAACACAATGCAATTTCATCGGAAAACATCAAAAACCACGCCCACTTATAGGTAAACACATTGATTTCTCAAAGCCAGGGGGGGGGGGCAATTGACCCCCTACTTGACCCCCCTAAATGACGGGCCTGGTGTGCACACACGTTTGTGCATCTAATTCCCAAATCCATGTTTGATTGGGGCAAATCATTTAGTCGGATTAAAATGATAGTTGCATTAGTCAAAATACTACCAAGTATACTTTTTTGGTTCCTTTTCAGTTCCTCTAGCAATCGGTTGAGCGAACTAAACCAAAAATATGTTGCCTGCTGGAAGCACACATAAATTGTCCAATAACCATAATGTTGCTCACCAAAGAACCACACGATAGAGTGAAACTGGAAAAAAATTTGAAAAAGTAACAGTCGAAAGAGCACTGTAAAATATATTTCTGGACGCATAAATTGTTTGCACTCTCATCCCCGTAATCGAAGTGTTAAGTCTTAAAAACCTTCCAATATTTTAAGAAAAGTTTCCAAATTTAGCGAGTTTCAGTTATAAATGGAAGAAATCTTTAGCATGATTTGTAGATGGCTGCAGACAATGAAATTGCGTGACCAATTTCTCTCAAAATCGTGAAATTTGGAACTTTTCTTAAAACTTGGGCAGTCTTTAAGACCTTGTGACTCGATAATGGTCTGAAAAGGGCAAATAACTTTTGTGTCAAAAATATGTTTCAAGATGTTCTTTCGATTGCTACCAATATATAAACTTTTTTCCTTATTACACTAGTCGTCGACAGGTAAGAATGACAATGGCTAGTGGCGTAAATAGCAATCCCGCAGTAAGCCCATCGTAAATGTATAATGACTATAGCGATGAAAATCATTCGAAATTATTTTGAAACAAGTTTTAAGCAACATTTGCAGAAATTGATGCATAATTTAAAAAATTATCTATGTTTAAATACAAATCCTTCTCTTAAAATTAAAATACCCACAATCCTGATGTCTTTCAGATGCGTTTTGCGAAACTTTAAATTGCTCAAAAATATGCTAGAGTGGCTGACATCACTCATTCTAGCTGCCATAGTTGAACTTCTTAGCAATTATACTTAATCCTAAAACATTTTTGCGTAAAAATTTACAAATTACCTCAAGTCCTATGTAGCTTCCACCATATAGACGTTTGCATTGATCCGAGTAACGTTGTGCCCGACATTGCCCTTGGTAACAAACCTGAAAACGTGAAAGAAATCAGTTTCGTACATATAAATTTTTGTTTTAATTTATATTTGTTTTATCTGCTAGAGGGTGCAACAGCGGAAGATTGATTCATTTTAAAAAACATATTTTAACTTCGTTAATTGTAGTCTATCATCAAGTACTACGCCACTTAGTGCCACATCATCTTTTCGCAGTTAGGGTTTAATTTCTATCAAAAGAAGGAGCCCTATACTGCTGCATTAAGCGCAAAGATTGAATCAATAGCTGGGCTTAAAATGAGAAATTGCCGTTTAAAGTTTTGCACCTTCACGTATATGATTCATATGCACTTTTTTCGGAATTTTTTGAAAAATATTTCCCATTGGTGAATGGCCATTGTATTAAGGTGAAATATGCTACAAAGGACTACCTACTAACCGTAACTCCATTTTGATAAAACATACAGGTATGACTTTAGACTTATCATGACAGTATAGTCTTAGAACTCTTTTTCGTACGTACAAAGCAGAAATTGTTGCCATATGTAACAGGGTGGAATTAATTTACTTTCCAAATCACCTATCTAATATTGCGCGAAGATGCCGAAAAAAAAGAAGAAAAAACAGAAATTTGTCGAAAAAAAGGAAATTAAGAAAAAATTGAAAAAAAAAAAAATGTAGAGCTTAGCTCCCGTGAGCTTCTATGTAAACTAAGACCTGGATATAGCTGCTTTCGAAATGCAAATAAGTTTCAAAACTAATTTTTAGTGCTCAAAGTAGCAGTTTGAAAAAAAAGAAAAAGAAGTATCAGTTTTTCTCATCTCAGTTTTAACGAATAAAATCGTACCTAAAATTCATCCGATAGGAAGTCAACTTACCAGAGCCAGGCTATATTATCATGCAGCAAGTGATGTCTACTGCTTATTTTTGTGATGACGAAAAATTTGAATGTCAGTGCAGTGTGACAAATTGTGTCTACATTGTTGTGAGAGTCTCGTGTGAAGCAGCTACAGGGTGCTCAAAAATAACAATAGATTTCCGTGGAAAAAATAATGTACTGATTTCTTTCTCATCTGTTTGCAGAAAGACTCTCTCAGCTTCGAAGAAAGGATCTTGGCATTCCTTTTTCCTCGAAACTTGGTGGTAAAACGCATAAAGATGTGTGTTAGATGTACCAGAAAAAAAATCGAGTAGCAGCCACCATTAAAAGCCTATATCAGGCAACTTGTGAACAAATACAGACGAACTGTTATCGTCTAATTTTGATGGTCGTCCAGGACAGTATTTCTCAATCTTACAGGGTGTGCAAAAACTTCTGAAAAAATTTCGCGGACCAGTGAGGCTTTTTCTTCTCCACTCCCTTTTTTTACAAACCAAAAGCTTTTCCCCATTTTTTTTACAAAATAATAACAATATAATAAATAAATAAAGCTGTACTTGAGATCAAACTATTGGTGGAAAAAAAATTGAAATGTTAAGACGAAATGTAATTAAAATAGCTATACAAGAGTAACTTAAAGTCGATATTTCAATTTTAATAAGCAATAGTGCAGTTTTTTTAGATTTTAACTGCATACCGTGAAATATTTCGTTCACGGTATGCAATTAAAATCCAAAAAAGGTTATTAAAATTGAATATGATATTTGATATGTATTATAATTAACTATCTTATACATAACTGAGAAGGAAAAAAAATCTTTTATTTGGTTTACTATTGCTCTTGTTTTTCAGTGTATGTATGAAGATAATAAAAAAAAGAGGGGTAGAAAAACCTGTTTTTTTTTTTAAAACCTTAGAACGATTAGTGGCGCATGAGGTTGTTGAGGCAGGCAAACTGTCAGCCATAATTTGAATTTAGGGGAGTGACGCGTAAGAATGTAAGATCAAGATGTTAATGTTTATGGGGGTGAGGGACACCATCTTAAAAATAACTAATGAAGAATTGTTGAACAAAACCTTATTAGTTCCACACTGAGTGAAGTCAGGTTCCGTGTTGTACGTGTAAACTCCGTCTACGACACATCCATAGGAGCAGGGGCTGTACTGTAAAAGCAAAAAAATGTTATTGTTGAGGTAAACTACAGCATTAAGAAAAAAAGCCAGGTTTTCAAATTATCTTTAGATTCTACTTAAGGATTTGTGATATATCATTCAATGCTAATGTAGGAGCAGTTATATAATTCAGCAATACGTTCAGTACTACTAGTAACTAAATTACCTGTATTGCTTCATTTCAGCTTTCATGCCGTTAATCGTTTAAAATGTTCAAAAAATAAATAAATAAATAAATAATACTTTGAATTTGACTTTTGAGTGTTTCACAGTGCCTCCAAGTGTCCTACAGAAGCACACAGTTTGCGTTAAGTTAAAGTGATCAAAATATTCTAGATCAAGAAGGCCCTTTTCTTAAGGATTAGATCGCGCGACTAAAAAGATGTCATAAAAAACCCTTACTTGCACAAACATATCCAGCTTGCATGTTCCTGTGCAACCTGCCAGACATCTGTTTTCACACTCAGCACCAGGTACACTAATAAATGCTCCATCTGTGTGCAAAATAAAAAATATTTGAGTGCAGAAATTCCTCCTTGTCAAAGATCATTTAAAAAATCTTTTTATAAGACACGATCTGAAGATTAAAAAAAAAAGAAGTTGATTGCAATTGAGAATTTTAAAAGGAGAAAATAAACTCGAATAAACGTACAAATAATCATACTATTACCTTCAGCCGGTACATGTTCCCAACCGGGGAAACTTAGCCAACTTTTGAAAAAGAGTTCATATCTTTTAGTGTCTTCTCACAACCAGTAGCTCTGACGTGTTTCACGTCATTCTTAAGACTGAAAATGAGTATTCCGCCAGAAACGGAATCATAGCATTCATAAAGGTTATGACTGAATTTGAACGAATCTTTATCGAGATTTGAAAAGTGGATTTTATTGCCTTCAAACTTTCCTTTGTCATGTCGAGCAAAAAAGCCCATGATATTATTTATACACTGCTCTAAAGAATTAGGGGAGCACATAGTTTTAACAAAATTACGCAAAAATGTATGCCAATAAGTAACATAAAATGAATCATCCATAATTTAAAGCCTACCAGGAAATGGAAGAAGAAAACTTCATGTGCCAAACAAAGTTCATGATGTCAAAAATCAGAAAAATGAGATAAGGGCAGAAATCGGGATGTTGCAGAAACGTCTTGCTCTCCTAATTGTTTTGAGCAGTGTAGTTTTGTAAGTGAATGACGATGCAAAAGACATTTCACTTTTATTTTTAATGTTATTGAATCAGTGCTATTTTACTCTGAAATACCGCCTCTGCGATGTGTAACGATTTTGAGGGCACTTTTCATAGTGCCACCACCTTCTGGAAGATAGATCTTAACAGAAGATTCGCAATCAACAACTTCTGAACGTTCTTACTAGTACTAAAAAGAAATCACTGAAGTTTGTGAATAGCGACAGCAGTAAAAATATGACAGAAACTTTTCCCTTCATGACTCGAAGTGTTGAAACCGAAGCCACTTCGTATGGAACATTTAAATAGAACAATTGCTTCTGACTTCAGTTGTACGAGATTCTGTGTATGACAATGAAAATTTTAGAGGAAAAACGTCCAAACAGTATTTTACTACAAAAATAATTAACACTATGATTTTGGTGTCTCACCTTTACGTTTCCATCAGCGAACAATGAAATATTTCGTCACCTGATATTGTTGTTAAGTGTCTTCCATTTAAGGATAGAAGAGGTGGGGTATCTTTTAATTTGAGAATGATCTTATAGTTTTTTTTTCACCAACTTTATTTTGAAATATGATGTTTCACCTGCTTGACAATTGTTTTCAATATTTTCCTCTATACTTTAAAAATTGAAAAAATAAGAAAAGAAAAACTCATTTTTGTTACTATTTCTTTTTTTCAATAAATCGATTTTTTAATCGAATGTATTGTGATTTTCATTCCGATTCAAGTAAATATTATTCAAGGACGTGTTTCTAGTTTGTTTATTATGGAAAAGGAGGTATGAGCAGTGATACTTCAAGTAAGCAGGCAACTTTGACAGACCACTTTTATAATAATAACAAAAAAAAAATCTATTAAAAAGAAACATGTCGTAACATATTAGATAAAAAAGTAGAACAACTTAAAACGAAAATCAACAAGATGTCTACCACGGATAGATGCTTTCATTTAAAATGAAAAATATGGAATTCTCATCCATAGCTAAAATAAATTTTAAATTTAGGCAAAGTATCCCCGGTTAAAGCTACTAATCCTAGAATTAAATTAAAGTTGTCTGAAAGAAATCGAGAAGCCGATAAAACGATGTCCCTCTGTTTCAAATAGAGGAAAAAGAACTAATCTTAGAACAATTAAAGCTTCGACAAACAAAAGAGACACATTTCTTGATTGTTTAAGCTGAATCTAGATTTTTTTAAAAATTTTCCAGCTATATAAAAGGGAGTAAATACTGGTAAATAAAAGAACAACAACTTCAAACAACCAACAATAATGAGCAATCCTTGATTACCCTACCAGCACGCTGACCACAATAAAGCAGGAGAGGGAAAATTTTGGACGAATTCAGATCTTAATTCTTGGTCCGAGCAATGTAGAAAGGCACAAGAACTGGTAAATAAAAAGAGGCGCTTGTATGAACTTCAATCAATCGATAGCAATAAAGAATCCTTGATTGTATAACCGGAGCTCCAACCACAGTAAAACAGGAGAGAAAAAAAATCTTCCACAAATAAGATACTTCTTTGTATTAACAATGAATGAAAAGAAGCAAAAATTATAGTACAACAGTAGAGAACCAATTATCCGGGATGTTTGGGATCACAGCTATCCCGGATAACTGAATTTCCCAGTTTTCTGGATCGCTACGAAGCGATATTTGCCAATTGTTTATAAAACCCAAGTTACTATAACAAATAAATGCATCCTGAAGAGAAAATAATCCAGAAGTGCTTATAGATATTACAATATTAAAAAATTCTGAGCTATATGCAACTTACATGGTTTTTATGAAGAAACCGTTGATATTCATTTAGGTATTTTAAAAGAAAAACAAAAAAAAAGCTCCACTTTTTTTAGAAATTGCCGAAAATGCGTATTTTAAAAAGTGGCGGAAAAATCGACAAAATGTTGCCGGTTTGCTGGTTTCCCGGTATTTTGGTTCCCGGATAAAAAGTTCTGTACTGTACAGTCAACGCTCGATATAACGACCGTCTCCGTCCTACATAAAACGGTCTTTATAACGAGTGGTCGCTATAAGATGTAGAACATAGAGTATATTGGGATACAGTTGGGGGTTTTCTCACCGGTCGTTATATTAGGAGGGTCTTTATAACGTGTGATAGTTATAACGAGCGTCGACTGTATATGAAAAGTGACGTAACTCAATCAAATGTGATACATGAATCAATTGAAAACCATGATATCATTGACTGTGCAGAGAAGGAAAAATTGTTCCACAATCCGATTGTTTCGTTTTTGTCCACGTGAAATAGGAGATATAAATCAATAAACGAAAAGTGACACTAGTATCAGCCTCAATCAATCAAAAGAAGTAAGCAATCCTTAACTTCTCAAAAATGAAAAAAAAAAGCACCAATGAAACTGAAACGGTTTTTGGGTTTCTTTACTGGTTTTCTTTACAATGTCGAACCAACAAGAAGTAATTTTGATTTCGTAATGGATTCAGCGCTTCTAAGGGTAGATTTTTCTTATTGCCTACAAAAGTTTTTAAAACAAAGTTCAATTCTTAATACATAGCATAACGTAACATATTCTAGGTGAATAAAAATGCTGTTGTATATAAAAGTTGTACAAACTATGGTTATAGAAAAACAAAGAAAAAATTATCCTGACCTGTCAATGTCAATAAAAAGACCACAGAAATCACCGTTACTATGATGTGCCCCATTCTGAAAACCGACAAAGAGCTGTCAACAGAAAGCTCCAGAATTAAAACCTCTGTTTATGGAATTTACCATTTTATAACGACCTTCTGTTTCCAGGTGCTGAAGAGTGACCTTTCGCAACTTCCCAGCTATGTAAATGATGGTTTTGAGCCTCATGAGCTGACTACAAGAGTTACTCAACAGCGCAGTAAAGAAAGAATATGTGCGCCCTCTTAATGCACGATTCTTGGAAGACCTTTTCCCAAATTATGAGAAAAATATATAACACGGTACTCATGGTAATGACACATGTGAGTTGTAAATTTTGAGTTAGGTAATGTTCCGAAAATTAGATCATTGAAATTTTGCATGCATGTAATCATAGTAAGGTTTGAATCGTATTCTCTTCTCTTTTTCGAATGGTCAGACAAAGTCTTCTTTTTTTTTTTTCAATTCTTTACATTTTCAGGAGAGCGATCTCAGACATACAGATAAATCAGTTTTGTCAAAATTTGATTGAATTTATTTGAGCCGAGAATGGAGACCCTACATCGTGTGCAAGATAACTAAGTTTATAAGGAGATATTATTTAATTTCACACATTGCATTCAGAATTACAGTATCTTATTCACTAAAATGAAGCATGAACTCTGATATAATTATTTAAAATTACCGGGATTTTATGAATGGGACTTTCAGGACAGTTTCCCTACAAAAACAGGGGGAAGGAGAGGAGTGGAGGATGAAACGGCTAGTATCCTGTAAAACAAATTCATACACTTGAACTGATAAGTCACTTTTTGTTGTTTTAGCTAATGAGTTACAACGTGGTGCATACGCTTGACAAATCTGTCACTTTTTGATGTATTTTCACCTTTGAGCCTTACAAACTCTTCATGGATGCTTACATTTTAAAATTTATTAAGCTGAAAAGAATGAGATGGGTCGGCTATCTCGTGAGAATGGAAGGTGATGGAGCTTCTTTGAAAGTTTTCAATGCAGCCCCTTTTGCACAACCCAGGAGTAGACCGAAAAAGAGACTAGCCGACTCTTTAGATTTCAATTTTAGTATTATTTTAGTATTATTAAGATCAAAAATTGAGGTTCTCGGCGAAGAAGAGAGCAGCCCGGCTAAATCTTTCAAAGAAAGGCAAGGCCTACAATGGGCTGTCGAGTCAAATATGACGATGATGATGATGATGAAGATTTGAACTAATACATACGTGAACTAATATATACTTGTACTTAGTATAGAGGCTTGAACTGATCATTTACATCTTTGTGTTACTACCAGGCAACCAACAAAGTTCGTGCGGTTTTGAATGTTAATAAATAAAACACAAAAAAATGGGTTTAAATTAAATTTATTCAGAAAAATAATCACCATCAGCAAGTATTACCTTTTCCCACCTAGACAGAAGACCATATATCCCGTTTTTATAAAAAGTTGGGTTTTGAGAGTTAAAAAAGTTTTTCACCTCGTTTTCCAAATCCTCTCTATTTTGAAACCGCCGACTGCGCATATGGTTGTCCATTGCCAAAAACAGGTGGTAGTCACTTGGGGCTAGGTCTGGTGAGTACGGATGGTGGGGTAGAACTTCCCACTGTAATCGTTCCAGAGTTTCTTCAGTGATTCTTGCTGTGTGTGTTCGTTTCACTCAATTCATGTGGTACCCATTTGCTTAGCTTCCATCGTTTCCCAAGCTGGTGCAAATGTTTACGAATAGTTTCATCACGCACATTGAATCTTAAGGCAAATGCTTGACATGTCTGACTTGAATCCTACTCGATTGCCAGCTTGATCTCGTCGTTGTTGACCGTTGATGGTCTCCCGGAGCGAGGTTCATCTTCCAGATTTTCATTCCCCGAGGCAAATTTCTTGAACCACTTCTGACCCGTCCGTTCAGCTAAAGTACCTTCCCCAAAAGCAGTGCATATCTTACGACAAGCTTCTGCAGCTTTGGTACTAAGTTTGAACTCATAAAGTAAACAAGCACGAATTATTGCGTTTGACACGGCCATACTCAACTACAGATTTTTCACTTAAATTCAAAGTAATCAAACTAATCAAATACTCTAAATAATACTGCATTAAATAAGCTTTAATTTGTATACAAAGATACCCCCACCACTTCATTCTGTTTACCCAATATAATCCAGAGAAGTAAACAATAAATAAAAACCGCATGAACTTTGTTGGTTGACTAATAGTTTTTAAACTATTAGTCCTTCCTTGTGACTGGAATTGATCAATTCAAACTACTAGGTGTTTTTTTTTCTTGTAGTAGAAAACAGATAAGTTGCATTTGTGTTAAATTTAACTGTGCAGTTAGTGAAACACTTTAATAGAAAATTTAAGAAAAATTTGACTCCTTAATATCAAACGCTAATTTTTTATCTTACTGGAACATCTGAGACATACTTATATAAGTTAAGTCGTAATTTTTGCAAAAAAAAATGTAAAAAAAGGGGGTACATAATTAATTGAATCTTCATAAAATATATATTAAATCATCAAACTGATCATTCAACTTATTCATAACAATTTCAACATAAGAAGTGCAGTAAGAGAAGAGGCATGATGAAGCAGTTGTTTTCCACGGTGCACTTTGTAGTATCCGTTTTTTGAGCAAAACTTAGCTACTACAAAATATCAGAACAAATTATACGAACACTATATCTATACTTGAAAACATATTATTATATCATTAAAAATTACTGCTTTGTTTTAAGATGACTATGGCAATACCTTAGGCTTTACCCAAAAGAAAATTGTTTGACGGTATGGAATTTCCCCCCTAGACGGAACATTTACTAAGATCTTATTGTCATTCCTCTTCGGTATGTTTTCGGTCATGATTGGCTTACATCCGCAAGCATTTCAAATTAACTGGACTGTTCTCAATATCTATAAGCAATGAAAGATTTAATGCATTTGGTATATTAACAAAAAGAGTTTTAAATCTTAAATACTTTAACCCATTAATGCCTGACATTTTTTTTCCCAAAGATATTTTGTATACTGGTTGCAAGCAGTGTTTAATGGACAGGAAAAATAATAAAAAAATATTATGTAAAAAATAATTTTTTATTAAGGAAAGAAAAATCGTCCCTAAAAAGTTACGATAGGCCCCAGAGGGTACATACTTTTTTTACTAAATTTTTTTTCTACTTACTATATAATATTTAAAAAGACATTTTACAAGAAGAAATAAAATCAGCAATTAACATAAACTGGGAAGCTGGGAATCACTTTGAAAATATAGCTTTTTTTCTTGAGATTGTGAACGATGTCATTTTTGATAAAGATCATATTAAAACGGCTACACAACACACTTTACAATGGTTATATGCTGCAATCTGTTAATAACGAATTGAAACAATACCAAGGTACTCATTGAACACTATTATTTGGCTGAAATGTTCATTTGGGGAAATTCAGACCCTCTTTTGGACCGTCCCTAAAAAGAGACGATAGGCATTAATGGGTTAAAGAAATTACGGCCACAAAAGCTTTGAGCATAACCAAACAGATTAGAGTAAAAAATCTAAAAGAAAATGATACTATGCATATCACTTTAATGTCCTTTTTGCTCAATATATTGTGCAATGTGCAAGCGTCTTATCAAAGTAAAAAAGCTTTAAAAAAAAAAAATAATAATAAATAAAAAAAATTAGAAAATCCAATGCTTTATTCATCACTTTAGAGTCCCTTTTGGACTTAAAAATGACTTATCAAAGTAAAAAAGCTGAAAAATAATTGAAAAATCCAATGCTATGCATATCACTTTAATGTCCTTTTTGCTCAACACATTACACAAGTGTCTTTGCAATTGTTTCCTGCGTGCGTTCTTCAGATAAAACGCAAGTAACTAGAGATAACTCGACATTGCTCTAGAAATCACCAGATATCTGCAGCACGCAACAAATTCAAACATCAGAAGCGAATTCCAGACATCTATCTCTCTGAAAAATCAAAGTTCCTGTTGTTTGAGCCACAAAGAATGCTGCAACGATGTTGGAGATATCATAAAAATTTAATAGCAGCAGGTGGTCTTTCGAATTTGTTGTAAAAGCATAGTTATATAGGTAAGTCCAGCAAAAGATGCCAAGTGGTTAGTCTCGTCATTAATCACTTGTTGGTCGAGATGGACTCCTTTCGCCTGTCATTATTGTTGTTGATGTTTGTAGTTGAAGCTTGGGGTGAGTCATGTTATTACGCTACGTAGAACTAATTTTGTTTCTGGGAATTAATATAATTTTCTAATTGATTTTGGAGCCGGATATTTTGCAGTCAGAGAAGTCTGACTCGGACGAGGAGGTTTCGGGTTCGAATCTCTGCTCGGGCTTGGATGTATTTCCTCTCTCTCTCTCTCCTGTCCTTGTCCTTTCTCTGTGTGAATGTGTTGTTGTGCTGTGAATGATTGTCTACCCTATAGATGGGTACCTACAGCATGTCTGTACAGTGGAAGTCGGACCTCACACCAAATGACGGAACAGTTGGAAAAGGGAAGCAGCACACCCCAAATTGCCAGCCTAGCTGGCGCAAGACAACGACAGCAACTCCAGCTTTCACTTTTACTTGTTAAAGCTTTGGGAATAGATGCTGAAATACATGCAATCTATAGACAGCCAGTTATGCTATTTAGAGACTGCGGTTTTGTCCATATTATGGGCTGATCAGTCTGTAATCGACAATAACCGAACTGGAGGCAGATGTCATTTCAGTGCAGCTTAATGTGTCGACAAAATGGTATTAAAAATAAATTTAGCACACCATCGATAGACCACATGGCAGTAACTTTCAGCTCAATACAGGCCCGTCATTTGGGGGGGGGGGCAGGGGGCAATCCTCTCCCCCCCGACTTTGAGAAATCAATGTATTTACATGTAAGTGGGTGTGGTTTTCGCTGTTTTCTGGTGAAATTGTATTGTGTTTTTACCCTTTGTCCCTCCCCCCCCCCGGAAAAACTTGAAATGACCGTCCCTGGCTCAATATTCAAGATTTGCCTTCAAGAATCATAAAATTGCTGTGGTCTCTTGCTGGTGTGCTAAACTTCCTTTAGCTACCAATTTGTTGACACTTTCAGCTGCATTGAAATGATATCTGCTTCCATCTCGGTTATTGTCTGTTCCAGACTAATGATACATCAAATTCAACGGTAAATTATTCACGTAGTAATATATGGTTGAGGAAGTGCTTGCAATAAATCCATATAATATAGGGAGGTATGGACTGACATGGTGTGCACATTTATGCAGTATGAAAGAAACTATAAAGATAAATAAATATGATATTAGAGGTGTGACAATGCTTGATTTAGTTGAATCTTGGATAAATATTCACAACCAGCTGAAACATTTCTTAATTTCTTTTTGAACAAAAGCAAATTTTATAGCAGATTGATGACGTGTGCATTTAAAATTTTTGTTTTGCCTTTCGTCTGTCAATACAAAAATATTGAACGTTGGTGAGTAAGAGGTATTATTCTACCAATATGTTTTTTTTCTAGGTCAGACGGATTTATGTTTGGAAAAATGTGAAGGAAGCTTTACTAGACCGAATTGCACTCAGAAAAGCTATGTACAGGTGACGTAGAATGTCCCAGTTTTTGGTAACATGAAATTTAAAAATTCATGATTAATTTGTATACTTGATAGCAAATCATTCATTTCATAGTGAAAACTAAACATTTTAGGTTTATCGGGAATGTCCATTCCTCCCAAGAGCCAAAGCCCCACCCATTACCACGAAATCTCCATAGAATGAGAGTTTATTCAAAAAAATATATAAGAAAAATGATCACATACAATTAGACGTTTTTTAAAAATACGAAACATTCAGAAATAAAGGACAACGGAAGCATTAAGAACTTGTCAAATGTTTGCATTCCTCGTAAAATATCCAATCATTTAATTCAATTTTTTAAATTTTAATTTTAAAACAATACTGTTTCTTGTAGTGACTCAGAGCAAAAATTTAAAATGAAAATTTGCAATTATTGTACTTATTTGCTGTTGAAGTTTTATTACTATTGTCGATATCTTACGCTTTCACACAAAAAAATTGCAACTTAATTTTGTATTCAACACATGAACATTAAAAACCCATATTGAAAATTATAAATTATTTTTCTGCAACCAAGTAACAGCAAGAAAAAAACAATCGTTAAAAATACAAATTTATTACAGTTTGCAGATTCGTACTTCGGGGTGCATCGAAACTCGGCAACATGTGCCTGCAACCTGTAGTCGAATAGCTTTTTTTACGAAAAAAATAAAGAAAGTTTAATCTTTTCTTTATTGAAAAAGATATTTCTTGAAACTCCGAAACACGTTTTTGCAATCTGTTACTAATTTGTGCATTTTTAACTTTGTTTTCCCTTTTTTTTTCATTCAAATTGGTTTTTGGCTACCTTACTTACTTGCGTTTCGCTTTTGAGAATTAAATAAAGAGAACTAAAATTTGGTACTTTTGACCCAATGTCTAATTTGAGAAACAGGTGGGAAATAGTAAAATTAGCTGAATTATAGCGTGATATTCTTGCGATAAAGGATCGTATTAATGTCCTTAATTGGAACTGTAATTGTTATGTAATCGCAATTGCGTATTCATGGTGAAGAGATACTCTTACATTTATTTTATGATTAATTTAATTGGAGCATCTTGTGTTGCGTTCTAAAACTGGTGATTTGTAAGGTTATAGTGCTTCTCTGTTAAGTTGACATGCAACATAGGAAATGTTTCCTCTTTTCCGGGTAATTGGACAGGGTAATTGGCATTTAATTGAGTTGGGTTGCTTTCGCAGAAGCTTTGCAAAAGTGCTCCAGCTAAAATTTACGGCAATTACCTTTTCTTACAACCAGCAAAAAGGTAAAAATTGTCAAGGTCATAGCTCAAGTTTAAAGAGGAACACTATACATAGATAGTAAAGAATGTCATAAACTTATGCTACTCTGTGTTTTTAGATAGTGTGGCTCTGAGAGGTTGAGATATGATACTTACATATAGTGCTTGTCATTGTTTGAGGCAATAGGGAAGGGTAATTGAAAGGGTGGATTTAGAAATGTTTCAAAAAAGGGACGATTGGTTTTATTACGTATCTTTACTTCCTTTTACGTACCTTATCCATCTTGGATAAAAAATGTTGAACTCGTATGTGTTTTTGGCTTCAATTGCGGAGCGTATCTTGAAGTGAGCCCGAAACTTTCCCTTCTGATAGCATCAAAGATTGTTTAAAAATACATTTTTTGAACTCCACTATTAAAAATTTACCTGTGGCGAGATCGCTCCCATCGCCCCTCTCTTGTATCCGTTGCTGGGTAATTGGTTTTTGAGTTAATTGCGTTTACTTTCGTTGAAGTTCTGTAAAAGTTTTCAACTCAAATCCGTGCTAATAATCTGGCTTTTACTCTGAACTCCTCAAAATGAGGTACACATTGTCAAGGTCATAGATCAACTTATCAGAGTCACACCATGAAACCTTCCGCAAATTTCGCTCATGAGTCATCACTTTTTCAATTTTCTTAAAATAGAGATAATAGGAGCGATAACAGCGATTGGAAGAATCAATAGAGATGTTCGAGAACCGCATTAAACGAAGTAGAACGATTCAAGTTTGAAATAAATCGAAACGCCGAAGAAGTCAACGACAGCAACTGCAAGCCTTAAGGGTATATATATCACATGTAGGAATATTCGTTCAAGACAACTCAACCACAACTTCTACACTCCTGCCAACTTCGCCTGGAAAACCTACGTGCTATGCTCTTTCTGTCACGTAGTTGAATGAAAAGTTGAAGTTGTGGTTGAATTGGGAGTTGCGTTGAAAGAGTTTTCCTATTTGTAATACCCTTTTCAAATTGAAAACTTCAGAAAGTGCCCATTTTCAGCTCTGATCCAACTCTCTGCCACTGACAATTTCTTTACTTCCAGCTGACTGCTTGCTCTTTTGCCTGTGTGTGCGATGGTGAATATTCTTATCAAGTAGATGAAAACTTCAAAAGCTGTAGCACAGATAAGGTAAGAAAAGGAATTGTTCGTTTGTTTATTTGTTTGTTTATTTGTACGGGGCTGCGTTGAGTCCCACATCACAGTCAGTAGACTTTCTCAATGTGATGATACTAAAAAGGTTTATGCTAAATGATGATACTAAAATTGTCAATGAATCGCAGGCAGTTGATATTGCGTTTGCTGTCAAAAATGATGGCCTTTCCTTGTCGAAGACATCTTATTACCCGTTGGTGGTTGAAAGCTGCCCAGCAAGATTGCTGGAAAATTAAGAGTGAAAACTACTGGTGTAATAAAAGGAGTAGTCCATAACACTTCTGTAAAAAGTGTGCTACAAACAGGGGCTTCATTTCAAGTTTTTCCAGGGGGGGGGGGCAAAGGGTCCAAACACAATGCAATTTCATCGGAAAACATTAAAAACCATACCTACTCATATGTAAATACATTGATTTCTCAGAGCCAGGGGGGGGGGGGGAATTAACCCCCCTGCCCCCCTAAATGACGGCCCTGGCTACAAAGTGTTCTAAAAGAAGAGAAATTGTGTCAGTGTTAAAAAAATGTTCTCAAATCAAATGCGTTCAAAAAAGCCTTTAAAAAAGATGTGATGCACCACACAAGGGTTCCAAAAAGTGTTTTCATCAGTATTTTGAAAACTGCTTTAAAGTGTTATAAAAAAAGGTGGACAAGTGCCGTGATCAAAAGTTTCCTGAAGTTTTTTTGCAGTTTTACGTTAGAGGAAGAGACTGAATGGCAAACATAGTCACCACGTAGTGAGTGGCAACCTCTAGTTTTGATCTTCACTGAACGACTTGATTACGGATTTAAACTTGAGTTATGTTCAAATTACATAGTAGTTAAAGAATGAATGCTAATCCTTTATTTCTTCTTCACAGGTATGCTACCAGGGCGATTGCTTGTATTCGTTCAGCTGTGAGCCTCAATATGGACCTAACTTCATTGGACTGGAGGTATATTTCAAATCGCTTACTAATTTTCTGAAATATGACCTGTGAAAAGTGGCACATAAGTGCTCATGATTGTTTTATATAAACTTATTGAAGTATTTGTGTTTTAATTAGTAGCTAAATTCGTTGTTCATACTTAACCTTACTTTTTCACTCAAACTTTAATTCGTTTCGACATGTTATGCTTTTTCTTCTTTCAGAAAGAAAAGCTATTTAGTCATTCTTTTCATTACTATCTAGCTTTGAAACTTAACTTATATACGGTATTTAAAGCAAAGCTAAAAACATAATAATGAAAAAAAAAAAAAAACACCTTTCACTTTAAACCAATAATAAAAATACAAGCAGCATTTATTGAACTAATATTTTTGTGTTATTATGGATTTTCTCTATCAAGCGATTCAAAATTATAGGAAAAGTATTAATTCTGATGATTTTCTAAGTGTTGTCTTCTCATTTCAGCCTTCAAACGTTTTCATTAAAATATCTCTTATTTATTTATTTCCATTTTGCATAAATGTTCAATCTAAAAATTAAATTTTATGGAAAATTTTTTAATCGGGGACGTCAGTGCTCCCTTTAACTTGAATATTATCAAAAGGGGAGACTATAAGAGTCGATAGTAATTAGAAAACGTTATTTAATGCATATGCACGTATAGTATTTTGTGGTTAGAAGTGCTGACATTAAATAGACATTGAATGGACTCATTAAATTACTAAAAGCCCCGCTTCGAGCTATTCTATTTATTTGATTTTCTTTATGTTTATTATTATTATTTTGACTGCGCAAAATTCTTAAGAGGTACATCATTTCAAATGTTCTTGTTTCCACTAAATGCTCTAATGATTCTCAGAATCCCGCCAATCCGTGCGTTTTGCTGTGTGTGGCGATGGACGCTTCATGTGTCCAATTCGAAGAGGACAAGCCAACAGGAACAAGCTGCTACACTTATGACAGCAGATTAGGGGTGAGTGCGATCATACAGTAAAATGTTCAACATTACAATTTAATTATTTCTTGTCTTTAACTTTAATTTTAATGAGAGTGATATTCATAATAGGAGAATTCCAAAAGCTGGACAAATACTTGTTCAAAAACATTTGCTACGTAAATAATTACTTACTCACACACTCCTGGGTCCCCCGTACCTACCCCTACTCGTGGTTTTCTCTGTTGTATGGGGCCCTGATGAGCTCTCTGTTTTTTGATCCAGGTCAGGAACTGAGCAATCCCAAGTCCATCACACCCAAAGGCATTGATTTGGAATGAGAATTTGGAGGACTTTGTGACCAGGGACATATTTAATGTGCCCCAGCCCTCATTAGTGAACACGGTGGAACTTAGACCGGGTGGGATTGAACCCGGGATCCTCCGGTTACGAGTCCGATGCCTTACCGAGGCAGGTCTACCACGGCCTTCGTAGATAGTCACTGAAACACTACTAGCAATCTGTACTAAAGTGTTCTCTCTTCTCGGACTCCCTTTTCCTAATGTCTTCTAAATAATATTAGGGTTTTACAATATTAGATATGGAGGTCCACTAAATAATATGAGTATTTTATTTGAGAATAAAAGAACACAAATGAAAAACGAAATTTGAAGAACATTTTAATTAACATGCTTCTCTTAATGAATATTGTTTAGTACCGTTGAATGTATTTGCATTCAACACGGAAGTACTACTGCGTCAAAAGCAATATATCATTGAAAATTGTTTCAGTGGTAACTTTGTTTATTTGGAAATTGTTTCGTATAAAAAAGGAAAGCCATATTTTGATGTAATTTAATTCAGCCATAGCCTTACATCACATGTTTGACAGTAAGTAGTCTTTGTCTGACCTAAATAAGAGAAACCACACTAGCAATTAATTATGCAAAATGACGTATGTTACGAAGAGGGTCCTTAAAATCTGGGCTGCGGAGTCGGAGTCGAAGAATCGGAGTCGGACTGATTTTGGACCGAAGGAGTTGGAGTCGGAGTCACTGAAAAACATGTCGACTCCGATTCCGACTCCGACCACCTCCGATTTGGATGCAATTTTATGGAGGCGAAAACATATTTTTGAAACTAACAGATACAAATTTTCAGCGTCCAATATCCCAATCCTAAGCATCTAGGATCATTAAAAAGGGCTTCCAAATGGCGGGGTCTGCTTTGTGAAACGAATTGCTATGTTTGGGCTTATACAAGTGAATAAAAAATATTTTCAGCAAAAATGCAATGTGTTAAAATAAAGTCTGGCCATTTAACAAGAAAAGGATTAGTTTTGTACGGAGTCAAAAGACAAGAGCGGCACTTGTCTTTTGATCTGGAGAAAAGGGACTTTTTGGGAGATCACAGTGACCTCCGAGAATTGAGGTAAATGTGGTGAAATTACCTGCGACAATTCTTGAGAAAATTGAACTTTTTGAGAGGTCACAATGACCTCCTATGACCTCCAAATGGGATACCCCAGCTTGCTACCACCCCCCTAAAGTGAGTCCTGGCTGCGACCATGAATAAAAATGAAACTTTTAAAAATTGACTTAATATTTCAAACTTTGCTTAGGGGTTTTCCCTCTTCACATTTGGGTAAAAAAAAAATAAATAAATAAAAAGCAGGAGTCGGGAGTCGGAGTCGGAAGTTTTAAAATCCCGGAGTCGGAGTCGACCATTTTTCCTCCGACACCGCAGCCCTGCTTGAAACTCGAGAAATGTGTTTTCATGGCACATAATTCATAATCATGTACGAGTATATGAAGCATGTTAATGCATTTTTCATAGCGTCTCCATGTATCATACTATGAAGTATGAACGTTCCAAAGAAAATTGGTGAGAAATAATGATGCACGTGCTGCTGGTGTGATCATACCGTCAAGTCCGCAACACGTACAAATCATTATTTTTTTCAACACAGTTTTAGAAAGTTGATACTTCATGTTATGATAGATATTGGTTTTTTAATAGTTGAATTGGATGGCATTATGCAAAAAGGAGTTAACCCACAAAAACCTGATTTTGAGATAATGGGCTTTAAAGTCAACAAACTCAGGCAAAAATCATGAGCTCTATATCAATATACCAATGATATGTTACCATGAAACGCTGATAGGGCTTAAATCATTTTTGCTTAATGTAGAAAGCAACATATTTTACCATCAGAGTTAGATAAGTCATTTTTTTATGTTTTGTGGGTTAACTCCTTTTTGCATAATGCCATCCAATTCATCACAATTAGGTTCCAAAATTTAATATTCCGTGAATAAAGTAAATATATACATAAAAACGTCTCATTTATTGATGCCTCATAATGGATTGAGCATATTATTTTGTAAATGCATATAAATAAAATATATTTCTTGTAAATATTATATTTTAGAAAAATACGCAGGTTTCAAAAAAGATCCTGGGCAGTATGAGGCTATAAGTATTACATTAATATATATATTTTTAATCAATTGCAGATTTATGTAATTATGTTTGTATTTTAAGGATTTATTATTAGTTATGTTTTTTGCATTTTAAATTTTGCTGATCAATGTGTAGAAATGTTAACCAATCTATTTATCCTTTTACAGCAATGCTTCGGAGGACGATGTGCTGTAGGTAAGGTACATTTCATTAGAGTTATTAAACCTGTTACACTTAAGAACAAGAATTAATTCAAATCGTATTTCAAATTCTGTACCTCGGGGCAGGCCCGTAATTTAGGGGGGGGGGGCAGGGGGGGTCAATCCCCCCCCTGACTTTGAGAAATCAATGTATTAGCATATAAGTGGGCGTGGTTTTTGTCACTTTTTGGTAAATTTTACATTGTGTATGCACCCTTTGCCCCCCCCCCTGGAAAATTTCGAAACGACGTCCCTGCCTCGGGGCCATATCAGCTTAGTAGGAAACTGGGGACCCATTCCTTAGGTAGGAGCCAGCTTGGAATCGTAAGAGTATAAATTTGGGGGGGGGGGGGGTGGTGACCTAACAGACGAGCGGCCAGCCATAGTTCAAAGCTGTCTTGATGTACCATGTTCGAAACGGAGAAGCAAACACAAAGTGAAGAAATTTGTATTTAATTATATTTCAAATTATCTGACGAGAAAAAAATGTGGATGAAGTTTAAATCCCGAAGAACATGAAACGATCATCCAGGGCGTCAATTTCGATACATATATATACAAACATTATAAACAAAAGGTAAAAGGAAAGAATCCGTTTTTTATGTATGTAGTCCTCATAAACGAGTACGAATGTTACACTTGTTTTTCACGGATGCGTTACAGGTAAACAGAAGACTGGGGGAATCCTGTTCCACTCATCAATCATTGCAATTTCAAGTCTCGGACATAAAAATGAAGGTGTTGATAGCGCTGTAATATTTCTCTCTAGTGTGTTCCTACCATGCGAATTGAGAAGAGTTGGTGCCAAAAACACGATCTTAAATCTAGGTGTCACGAAGACGCCTGTAATATGCTTCTTATGCCTCAAAATGAAAAGACCAAGGCACCCTTTCAATAAATTTGATACTCATTAGGCTGTGAAAAGACAGATAGAAGTAAAACATGACCAAGAAATACCTTCTATGCTGCCTGTATTGGATATCTATTTAGCTGTCTATGTATTCCGCAGCGCAGCTTCGGCCCCTTTGTACCTATAGGTCAACCGAACCTACACCTTTGTTCTGTGCGCATGCATGCTCCAATTGTCCATATGATGAATCTTTGATTACCTTCTTCTTGTTGTCAAAACAAAATTGTCCTGCTGCTGAGAAACATTGCTTTGTTATGATGAATTGTTATTCGTAGATATCGGTTATGAGAGTTTGAGGTAGCACGTGAGGGGTTTCCTCTCAAAGTACACTGGTGTGAAAAATTAAGTACGAAGTTGAAAAATCAGCATACTAGTGGAAGTCAAAGGCAGAGAGAGTGAAAGACCAATCAGCACATGTAGAGGAGATGGTTAGGTATGCTAACACGTAAGAACACATGCAGTTAGCCACAGCGGGAGAGTTTCGGAGAGGGTTAATAGCATTGGCGATGTGAGATCAGTATCTTTGGGGAAGCAATTGCATTATATGTATATATCGGTTTACGACGGAGATTTTCTGCCTCATTGTCAAATGTCGTTCATTGTATCTCTTAGAAGACTTCTGGATGGTTTTACTTGTGGTTGAATCAACGGAAAGATTGATAATGGGAAGTGTAACATGTGGACTGTAGAGAGTCCGGCATTGCTCTTAGCATCGTTTCCCGACTTTGAAAACCATTTATAACTGTAAGAACAGCTGTCCGATGTTTTGAGATTGGTTGTCCACAAGCAACCATGGCAGCAGATGGCCAATATATTATTCTGTATGCAAAAAGGAACTAGCAGCAGTCAGTGGGAGAAGTAAAACACATACAACATAAACGATTAATATCAAGCCTTAGTGGGAACAAGAAGCAGTGTAGTGTTGGTATATTTGTCCGATCACCTGTACGATGTGTACCTATAACGTCTGCTCACCAGAGAAGGCGTTTCATATGGTATCGGGAATTCCAAAATTGGACGAATAAGCTGTGGGTCTGGTACTCGTCTCGGATAAGGGTTCATTTAGTTTGGGTGGCTATTCTGAACTCATGACCATCTGGAAAGAGCAGGGAACACGAAATAATACTTTCAACTGATCAAACATTACCGGTTTGAAAGTCAGGTGTTATCGACCTTCCGTTCCTTTTAAGGGACGACAAAAGACTTTGCCTGGCGATTGCTTTCGAGCAGCTGCCTGAAAGTTAGCCTCAAGAATTCTTTGACAACCATTAGGGGATTAACCGTGTAGCAACTGCTGCAATTGCAAGGGGTCTCCACGACATAGGGGCCCCAAATGAAATTAAAAAAGGTACATGCAAGTACTTTATGGGGGGGGGGAGTTCTCATTCAGCTTGAAGGAGCATCAAAAAATGCATTTCAACGGGCCCAAGCCTGTAAATTTGCCACTATAGACAACATCATTTCAGCATCAGCAAACGATGTAAAACCTGCAAAGCAGTCGTTATTCGTTTCCATCCTTTATTTAACCCTTTAAGCGGTCAATTATTTTACCAGTAATGCTTCCAAAAAAGGCATATTTTTTTATTGCATATAGTTAAGTACCATACTTAACAGAATGGGAATATCAAGAATTAAAAGAAAATTTTTTTTTCGTTTTTAATGCTTTTACAACATTTTTTATTTTACAATTTTCGTCACAAAGCCCCTAAATGTTTACTTTTTCCAAGTACATTCTGCATGCGGTAAAGAATGGTTTACAAATTATGCAAAACTTTCTCTCAGAATGTAGTTCATCATGTAAAAAAACAGTATTTTCGTCGTATATTCCATCCATAGTTTCCATAGGATTCACAAGCAAGGCATACAGTAGAACAAAAAGTTCCTGCTTTCTCGCTACATAGAAAAACCCGGATGAAAAACATTTCATTTACATGGACAAGCCACACCATCTGTTAAAAAATAATACTACTAAATAGTATCTTTCAATAATAAAAAATTCGGGCAAACCAGAAAAGGAAATCAAAAAATATCGATCTCCGTACGCCGTACGGGCAAACCAGATGAGGCCAATTTCGGGTAGCACGTACACTGTACGGGCAAACTGCTTAAACAATGGCAATTTTTTCTGACTGGACAAACTAAAAAACTGTATTACACACCTTAAATACAAATGCAAGCTACAAATAATGTTTAGGTAAATCGGAAATGTTATAAGCTTGGTACAGGGTGCGGCGGAGAAACTTGCAGACTTGAAAAGTCAACTAAGGGAAAAGTACATCATGTATCAGTTTACTACTTTTTATAAGATATGGTACCCATTCTGAATTTTTATATTAGTTAGATTTAAAAACTACATTGGGAAGAATGATGGCCCCTGTTAATGATGCACTCATGTACCCTAGATTTGTTGCACTCTTTCGAGCATATCGACTGATGGGATGTTGGTGATAGTAAGCCGGATGTTGTTCTCCAGGCGTTGCAGGGTTCGGGGCTTGTCGTTGTAAACGATCGATTTGAGATACCCCCATAAAAAATAGTCACAGAGTGTCAAATAGGAAGAGCGGGCCGGCCACAGTACGTCACCTTTGAAGGAGACGTTATCACTCAACTGGTGAACCACAGCAAGTTTGTAGGGATGAAACTGGAGTTCGTTGTGAAGAATTCGTCTCAGTGTCCAATCAAAAATCCCCAAAGCAGCAGCGTGTTTACGCGCCGAACGCCTGGGAGAGCGCAAAAACGATTCCCTCACTTTTTCGACGTTTTCTATGGTTCTGGAAATTCGTTGACCTCCTGGGCCTCTGTTTGCCACACTCTCACTTTCCCTGAATGTTTTCACCCACAAAACAGTCGATTCCCAGCCAGGAATGGGAACAACGGGCTGAATTTTGAACCGAGTTCGGAAGGCACGTTGAGTGGCGACCACCGAAAGATTATTTGATAAGTAAGATTCGGCGGCGAACGCTCGTTGCTCCTTTGTCCAACGCATGGCGACAACTAAACTATGAGATAACAAAACTTCAGGACCTTCTCTTTAAAATGAGATGCTTCCCAATCCTTTCCGATCACTCCTTGCTAATTAGCATCCAATTAAAATCAGCAAGTTTCTCTGTCGCACCCTGTAAATTAAAATAAATATATATTTACAGTATCAATCGCACTGAAATTAACCATTTCCAAATATTGCTCGTTAAATAAGTCCCATTATTAGTTTCTATCCTCGTGACAACATTGGTGAGGTGAAAACATCTTATGTACCTAATTTAGAAATTTTTTTGACTATAAACACTTTCTATTCTCTAACTATTGCCAAAATCAATTTTTTTTTTATTTCACCCGTCAGCGATTGTTGGCTCAGATAAATTCCATACTTACTCCAGAGAAGCCTTGGTTCAAAATTTTCAATATGATTGCAATCAATACTGTTGCTGCATGGCACCAAATTTTTGCAACAATGGGTTGAAACTTTAATCATTTAATGGGGAAATGACATAAAATTAACTGTTTTCCATAATAACTTTTTTAAACTAAGCTTTTTAGAAATAAATTATAGCTTATCCTGCTCTCTGTTATTGTAGCTATCTACGGTGAAAAAATGGTTAAAATCGGTTCAGTAGTTTGGAAGATTACCCCGGACATACGTTTTCAAAAGTAGTCTTTTATGTATATAGATTAATAATGATGTTCTTCTTAATATTTTATTTCAACTGATGTTTCAGTTGAACTTGTTAAAACAAATGTCTCAATAAACATTTATATTACCTACATTTTTTTCTGATTTATTCTTATTTTACTAACAGCCATTTACTAGATTTTTTAACTTCCTTTATTGTTTGCAAATTTCTAAAATATCATTTACAAAATATGCCCTCCCAATAAGACGGCTTTCAGATTTCCCTACTTACTACAGGCTTTAATAATGACTGGTTATTGAAAGAATTATATAAAATTATAATTTTATTTATCTCTTTATTGATTGACAATCCATTTCAGGTAATGGGTTTGGAATACAGCAAGGAGCTGCATCGGGAAGAGGAGCTAGTTACGGATATGGAAGTGGTTCTGGCTACGGATTCGGACAAGGTTCAGGAAGTGAACCCGGACAAGGTTCAGGAAGTGGATCCGGACAAGGTTCAGGAAGTGGGTTCGGACAGGGAGCAGGGTATGGCTTTGGACAAGGAGCAGGGTATGGCTTTGGACAAGGAGCAGGGTATGGCTTTGGACAAGGAGCAGGGTATGGCTTTGGACAAGGAGCAGGGTATGGCTTTGGACAAAGAGCAGGGTATGGCTTTGGACAAGGAGCAGGAAGTGGATTCGGACAAGGTTCAGGAAGTGGATCCGGACAAGGCTCAGGAAGTGGATCCGGACAAGGTTCGGGAAGTGGATTCGGACAAGCCTCAGGAAGTGGATTCGGACAAGGCTCGGGAAGTGGATCCGGACAAGGCGCAGGAAGTGGGTTCGGACAAGGGAGCGGGTCCGGCGGAGGCTCAGGATTCGGCTTCGGAGAAGGATTTGGAGGAGGTTCGGGATTCGGAAGCGGCGAAGGTTTCGGATCCGGTGGAGATTCGGGAATCGGCTTCAGAAGCGCAAGCGGGGGTGGCGACGGAGAAAATGACGGAGGAGCCGGAAGTGGTGAAGGAGGAGGCGTTGGAGGAGAAAACAACGGAGGAGGAGCAGGAAGTAGCGAGTCAGGAGGGGGTGGTGACTCCGCCGGTGGTGCCTGAGGTGGAGGAATGATGGATGTTCAAGATATCCGAGGAATTGGAGCAGCACTTGGTGATTTAGGACTCATGGGATGATTTTTTTTAAACATTTTCTTTCAAAGAACTGCTGCCCAAAGCAAAGAGAAGTAGCTTTCTACATTATCCATTACTCTGATCACTTGTTGTATTAAAAATATCTAACTTGATATGGCGTATTGAAATAAATGCTTCAATTCAATTCACTAGGTTTATGGAAGATAACATGAGAAAGAG
The DNA here is from genome assembly GCA_038373865.1 of Uloborus plumipes. Lineage (NCBI taxonomy): Eukaryota > Metazoa > Arthropoda > Arachnida > Araneae > Uloboridae > Uloborus > Uloborus plumipes. The sequence goes on from JAXGGA010000158.1 coordinate 76,319, forward strand.
CTTTAATTCAACGTCTGCTTAATTTAATGAAACCAATTTGATTTGAACTTGTTTTAAGATAAAAAAGATATCTTTCGGATGCTACAATGGAGTACAATATCAGTGAACTTAAGCTTTATGTTTATAAAATATTTCTTCGGCTATATAAGTGGTATTTATTCATTTCACTATTAATTACAAATTATGACATACAAATAAAACAAATTTAGTCAATTTTTTTGTATTTTATAGAAAATGTATTATTTAGATTTTAGAAGGAAATCAAAGCCATATGTAGTGTCTTTACGCTGCATCGAGAGTTGTTATTCTGTGTAATATTCTATTAGCACAACTTTTGATCACTTTACAGAGTAAGAAAACAATTTGAAAAGACGGAAGTCATTTGGATGCTACGTTTTTTCAGCTGTACTTCACTTTCTAGTTCTCAATGAAATGCAGTCAGATATGAAAATTTATATTATAATGTTATCACAATTTAAGGCCGTATTTAAGGGGTGGATTTTTCGGATCAAATCCCCTCCGAAAGTTTTCAAAAAAAAAAAAAAAAATGCTTTTTTGCACCCATTTTTTTGTAGAAAAAAATATTATTACCATTTTATTTTTCTTAATTATTTTTCAATTTCATTTAAAAAATGAAATTGTCATTATTGAATGATTAATGTTGATGTAATATATTAAATGCTTGACCTTCATCATTTTTATTGTAATTATTTCCAACAGTTCGAATAGACCTTTTCCGGCTAAGCTTTAAATATTCCAAAGAAAAACACCTAAATAATTTCAATTTGAAAGGGCCAAACTCTATGTTTAGCACATTTTATAGATCATGAAGTAGAAGTTTCAGAAGTAAAAGCAAATTAATTTTGTAGTATTACTTCAAATGCCCGTATATAAGTAAATGCATACATCCTTTTGAGTGATTAAAAGACATCGAATATTTAACAGGGGCGATGTTAAGCAGTGTGTCTGTACAGCACACAGAGATCTCTGTTTTTCCACACAAAATTGGTCACTTTTCCGACAGAGTCTTCGGGACTCTATTGTGCTCAAAAACATTCCCAAGTAGCATCAGCTCATCGGATTTTGCTCGGCCGATCATCGACCTCCTCGTAAACTGATCCCGTAACGCACGATGACATCGTTCCAATCAGTATCTGAGCACGGTTCTCGATGAGCTACTTTTCATCGGAAAGCAATATCCTTCCGATCAACTTTCCCGATGAAAATAAGCTGAGCATCCAAAATTGATCCTAAATTCATCGGCACGGGACTGCACTGCTCGTAAATTGCTCCAAATCTCATCGTATTTCGAGCAAAACTCATCGGATTTTGCTGCTCGGATTCTGTTTGGTCGATGAGACATATTGGAGCAATTCCCGATGAGAACTCATCGAATCCGATCATCGGCCGATGAGAATTTAATAGGGTTTCGATGAATGGCCAATCATCGGCCGATGAAATTATGCTGCTAGGGTTGCTTCATTGTTAAAAATCCGCCACAAACAAACATTAATCACGGGCATAATTGTGCGAAATATTTTCATCGAATCATCGAGTATCTCTACTAAATGTCACTATGTTAAGATATAGCTGCCGATTGTCAATTACAATAACAGTCACGCAGAAGAATCTTGTTCTGAAAATTAAAATAAACTCATGCGCTCTTGATTCCTTGTTGAGGGAAAAGAACCCCTTGAAGAAAACACATGGAAAATGATGGATCGAAGCCAAAAAGAAAAAAAAAACTAATCACAATAATTATATCAAGTTGTATAGAAGTGAACCAAAGACATCATTAAAATATTTTTGGGGAAAAAAACACCAACTTCAGTTGGAAATTGCTCAAAAAAGTAAAAAAACAATTTTATTCTTTACACCATCCACACTACTTTCAAATATAAGTTTTGAAGCAAAAACAATCGATAGAATCATACGTAACTACAATTCAATTGGAAATATGTATTTTAATAGATCCAGGTTCGTCAATAGCATTTGGTATGCATTGATAGCCCTACAAATGTTCTGCTCTTAACTTTGAATGGTTTTTCTAAAAAAATTGCCAAAATATACTCAAACATGATTTTACCTATCATATCTCCGCCGACTTCAAAAGTTATATTTGAAAGTAGTTTCTATGGTGTTCAAGGAATAAAATTATTTTTTAATTTTTAGAGCAATTTTCAACAGAAGTCGGTTCTATTTTTTTTTTAAATATATATTTATCCCTTTTTTTCGCCTAGATGTACGTTTAAAAATAGGGTTATGTTTCCATTTGAAATTTCACCTAATTAAAAAAAAAATATATTAACACGTCTAAAATTTTCAGCGGCTGGTACTAAAAGCTAACCTTGCTCCTCTCTTGGATTTATTTATATGTTACTGTAATTAGCATCATTTAAAGATTAACAGCTTGTCAACTAATTTATATTTCAGAACAGTACAAGTTACTTGTTATAAAAATTACTTAGCCCGTTAGCCTCATTATCTATTTATGGCATTAGCTAGAGATAAATATAACGTAGAGCAATGACAAAAATGAATTTCATGTTTGCTTCAGAAAAGCCTTCATTTAAAATTTTCATTATGATTATTATTAACTAGAGCAGTACCTGCACGGCGATGCCCGTGCAATAAATGTAAAGGAAGTCAACTAAATAAAGTTTAATTCATTCTAACTCTCTGAAGTAAAATTAATATATTCTTTAATTCAAATGTGCTCCACAACCTTTTGAATTCCACTAAAAGTCCTGCTGAATTTTAAAGCAATTCGCCAAATAAACCAAACCGACATCAAGTTAAGTAACAGGAGATATAAATTACTCAAATTTAGTCAATTTTCATGGCTTAAATCTATACGCAAATTTAAACCACTGAAGAAAGAGCAGTTTGTCTGGAAAATGGATCTAGTGTTTCAGTTTTGCGTATAGAATTAAGCATTGAAAATTGACTAAATTTGACTAATTTATATCTCCTGTTCCAATTAACGAAAAGAAACGTGCCAAAACAATTCTTTTTCATGAAAAAAAAAAACCTTTCCAACGATGTATAATGTTTGGTGGGGGGGGGGGGATTCCCCCCCCCTCAACTATGCCGGATACACCAAAAATGAGACTATTTAATTAATTTAAAAGTAACTAATACGAAATTTAGAATTCGGCCTTCGAAGTGCAGTTCACGAGGATACGTTGGAATTTTTGTGCCAAATTTCAAGTCTGTAGGTGCTGTGGGGGCTTCTGGCCATCGGTTACAAACATACATACAAACAAACAAACAGAGCCCGTCATCTTTATGTGTATAAACGTTACCGTTTCGTATCAACCATGTTTGGGTTTCCAATTTATTCATTTAAGAATGAAAACACTGAACTTGAAAAGAATTGGAGCGGGAACGTTTTTTTAGGCACAACTGTAACAATAGTATTTTAGCAATCAGGGCAGAAAAGTTCATCAATTGCAACCACAGGAGACAAAAAAAAAAAAAAAAAAAAAAAACGGGAATTTTTTTTTAATCATATCCCTAATATACATTTCTTAACATTATTATTTGGTTTTAGTGCAGTCAATCTGTCCAGGTTAAGAAAACCGATTTACAGGCCTAGCAAATACTTTTACTCCTTTACTATTATTTAGTTTCTCTGTACTCAATCCGTCAATGTTAAAAAAGCTGATTTACAGGCTGGTCAACTCGCGAGTTTATTAACTTTTTGCACTATATTTAGTTTTACTGTATTCTGTCTATCTTCGTCAGGAAAACTGATTTACAGGTTGGTCAAATGCTCTTTTTTTAATTACGCTATTATTTTGTTTTTATGTATACTCAATCCGTCCATGCTTAGAAAACTGATTTTCAAATGCCCGAATGTCCCCTTTTCCGATCGATTTCAATAGATGTACTTATCAAAATTATTCCATTTAATGGACTTAAGTGTATTTTTATGTTTCGGCGACATTTGGAGTTCCATTTGGCAAGTTAAAAATTTCTACCCTCTTAGAAACTTAGGTTCGGGGCGCCCCTGATAATACACTCCAAGGTCCTTAGTATTTATTTCTAATTACAAATGTGTACAGGAGTCTCCTAAGCTAACATTTTTTGGGAGAAGGGAACTTTTCAATTTACCGAATGAAACTCTAAATTTTACCGAATTGTAAAGTAAAAGCGTTGCATCATTGTAATTGTTTTTTTTTTTTTTCTAATTTTACAATGCTGTCTCCAGCTTTTTTGAATGTTCAGATAAAATTGCTGAATAATTTCGGGAGGTCTTCTCCGCTGACATAGTATCGGGGCGTCCCCGAAAGTAAATTGTTTGAAGGATTTTTCTTAAATGTAAAGAACTTTAACACAGTTAAAACTTTCTTACTCAATTCAGCACCAGATGGCAGCAAGAAGGAAAAGAAATTGAAGATGCTGAGAGCACTTCCTTTTATCACGAATCTTTAAGTAGAGAATACTGAAATAATAAAATGAACGTAAAGAACTTTAAGGTTAAAATATTTAGTATAACTCTTGAAGCAGATCTAATTATTATATTTTACTCTGCTAAGGAAGTAAAAGAGTTGAAAAAAAATTAAATTATTTATTGTACAGTTTTCAACAGACCTATTTCAAGCGATTTCAAGCAAAATTTTCTCAGCAATTTAGCTCCTAGAAATGAAATAAATAAATAAATAAAAGCACTTAGCTTTGTTGCAAGTTGCAAGGCAGGAAATTCAAAAAAGCCAATTAGCCTCAAACCCATGAGGTTTTTTCATTCTTGTTAAATAAAATTTAAATTGCCATACAAACATTTATTAGAGGATTTTTTTTTTTAAAATAATTTTCAAAATTGGAAGTAAACAGAAAAAAAAAAATTTCTTCTGAGATTCTTTTTTCAAGAGTTTGTTAAACTCAATCATTGAAAAACCACTTTTTTAAAACCAAACTAAATAATGATTAAATAAATAACAAAAAAAAAAAAAACCCTGAATGCAGCGGAAACTTTTAGTTAAAAAAAAAAAAATTGATGTTTATAAAATATCCTTCATCTCGTGAGAGAAGGTTTAACGCATCTTTAAATATATTGCTATGAATAAATACAAAAAATATTTTTGACAAAATATCAAAAAATAATGATAATAATAATAATAATAATAATAAAATAAACATTGAAAAATGACGAAAAATTAGAAAGTAGGGTTTTGAGATGGGTAAATAAGTGTGCGTTGGTGTGTCTGTCTGTCTGTCTACCTCTCCCAACTTTTCAGTAAGTAATCCGTCTCGAAAACTTTTTTTGTTCAAAAAATCTCGACTAGGACACATCATTCCATACTTCACTTTTTATTCCAGCAAGTTTTTGCTCAATTTCGAGTATTCCAGAAAATCTTAGCATGATTTTTGCGGGGAAATTTAAGGTAATATAGTATCGACGATGTTCAAGAATGGAATTAATTTTTATAGTTTGATTCTTTTTCTTCTTATTCTTCTTTTTCTTTTTTTGCTCATTTACGTGTCAAAAACAGTGCTTGATTTAAACTATTCTTAAATAAAAACTAAGTGTCGGAATCACGGAACATGGTTAACAATTTGAGAGATAGTCTAGTAAACGAAGGTCAAAATTAGGGTGAAAAGAAAACAAAAAAACATGCAGTTTTAAAAATTGGCACACAAGTACAGGAAGGTCTCCTGATGAACATACTAAAAGTCCCCAGTGGTGAGGGGGGAGCTCGCAGCGCCACCTGGTGCTTTATGGGTGATTTTTCAATTTTTGTCTTATATCTCAAAAACTATTGACTTGCGAGAAAAAAAATCAATTAATAAATTAAAGAACATAAAATTATCTTTAAAATGCTTTTTTTGTTTTTATTATAGCTATAATAGTTGCCGAGATATTGAACTTCAAAGTTTGTCATTTTTTGAGAAAACGACTATTTTCCCCTCTTTTCTATTTTTGGAGCCGCCTCAGTGATTAATTTGATATTATTCTTTTCTTTTTTCGACCTGAAGTAGTACAGGTCATTAAGATGATTTGATTTCTTGAAACGGGGAGGCAAGTTGGTGAGGAAGGAGGCGAGGAATGAAGGGAAGACAAAACTATGTGCAAGTGTATCACTATTTTTCCCTCTACCATAGTTCAGCAAACGAAGGTCCAAAATAAGGGCGAAAAAAAATAATATAGTTTTAAAAATTGGCACACACGTGCAAAACGGGCTTTTGATGAACGTTCTAAAAGTCCTCGGTGGTAGGGGGTGAGCTCGCAGCGCCACCAGGGATTTTGGGTGCGTTTTTTTTCAGTTTTCGTCTTTTATCCCAAAAACTATGCATTCGCCAGCAAAATCATCAATTGGTAAATTAAAGAACATAAAAATACCTTTAAAAAGAATAAAGAATGAATTAGTATTTTATAACTGAAATAGATGGAATAGACTTGACATTTAAGTTCTAAACTCGTGAGATTTTGAAAACCTATCTTTTTCTTTTCTTCTTTCTTTATTTTTTGGAACTGCGAAAGGCATATCAATCACTTTTTTCTTAAATTTCGATAGTGCTGTGCTATTTAAGTCAACTAAGGTCCAAGAAGACCTTAAATCATGTTATAAATAAAACGTATACCCTTCTGCAAAAAGGATAAATAATAAAAATAATGATAAAAAAGTCCAAACATTAAAAAAATAGAATAATGCAAATAAAATAATGAAAGTGAACAGATGTAGAATAAATATAAACTAACATGAAAATGACATTGTACTCAAGTTAAATGGATACTTTCGTCGTCTGACTGTTCATCTAATGCGATATCCAATTTTGAACCGTTAACTCTGGCAGTTTAAGCAAGCAATGCTGCAGTTTATCCTTGATTTTCTGCAGCCGCATCTTGCACCACATCCTTTTGTGCATGAACAAAAAATCATGGAGAGAATGGAGTCAGGAGCTGGAAGCCTTGAAGTTGTTATAGGTTTCCATGATGTACCTGCTTTTTTACATCCCCAGGCATCGGGTGGAAGTAATCTCCCCAACCACTTTTGAATCTGGTGATTAACTCTTAATGAATAAAATTTTGCGGCATCTTCAGTAGGTGGGAAGGAAGCAAGATCAGGTTTTATTTTTCTTGCTGCTCTCTGAAGAGATTTAAATCTCTGTTCATTCATAGAAGTTATATTTACTGGAGCCCCATATAAGGCTAAGAAAAATGATTGGCCTGCCTCCGCTACCTGCTCTGGGGTAGAAAGGGGGTTTGAGAACACTTCCGGAACGTAGCTCAATGATTGATTTTTTTTGTAACAGCTTTATGAATTTGGCTTTGCCTTTGTTATATGCAGCTGATGTTGTGTCACAGCCGGAGAAAGCATGGAGGAAGAGAATTTGATCTTTGAACTTGCAAGTGTTTTGTAATTCTTGTGAATAAAAAATTTTGGTGTTCACTTTATCTTTGCCTGGTTTGAAGAAAAGAATATTATTATTACTTGGAGTCAAAGCTATTAATAAAACATTTTGGGCCTTCGTTTGCTGAACTATGGTAGAGGGAAAAATAGTGAAAAGTACACTTGCACATAGTTTTGTCTTCCCTTCATTCCTCGCCTCCTTCCTCCCCAACCTGCCTCCCCGTTTCAAGAAATCAAATCACCTTAATGACCTGTACTACTTCAGGTCGAAAAAAGAAAAGAATAATATCAAATTAATCACTGTGGCGGCTCCAAAAATAGAAAAGAGGGGAAAAATAGTCGTTTTCTCAAAAAATGACAAACTTTGAAGTTCAATATCTCGGCAACTACTATAGCTATAATAAAAACAAAAAAAGCGTTTTAAAGATAATTTTATGCTCTTTAATTTATTAATTGACATTTTTTCTCGCAAGTCAATAGTTTCTGAGATATAAGACGAAAATTGAAAAATCACCCATAAAACACCAGGTGGCGCTGCGAGCTCCCCCCTCACCACCGGGGACTTTTAGTATGTTCATCAGGAGCCCTTCCTGTACCTGTGTGCCAATTTTTAAAACTATGTTATTATTTTTTCGCCCTTATTTTGGGTCTTCGTTTGCTGAACTATGGTAGAGGGAAAAATAGTGAAAAGTACACTTGCACATAGTTTTGTCTTCCCTTCATTCCTCGCCTCCTTCCTCCCCAACCTGCCTCCCCGTTTCAAGAAATCAAATCACCTTAATGACCTGTACTACTTCAGGTCAAAAAAAGAAAAGAATAATATCAAATTAATCACTGAGGCGGCTCCAAAAATAGAAAAGAGGGGAAAATAGTCGTTTTCTCAAAAAATGACAAACTTTGAAGTTCAATATCTCGGCAACTATTATAGCTATAATAAAAACAAAAAAAGCGTTTTAAAGATAATTTTATGCTCTTTAATTTATTAATTGACATTTTTTCTCGCAAGTCAATAGTTTTTGAGATATAAGACAAAAATTGAAAAATCACCCATAAAGCACCAGGTGGCGCTGCGAGCTCCACCCTCACCACTGGGGACTTTTTCAGGAGCCCTTCCTGTACCTGTGTGGCCAATTTTTAAAACTGCATGTTTTAGTGTTTTTTCAAATCATTTATTGACTAGACTAAGAATGCATTTGATAGTAGTTTTCATACAAAGTAATCTCTTTTCTTTTCGCATGAGTCACGTGACTTATATTTTTATTACTGTTACTCTTTTTTTTCCTCTGTGCTTATTTTTTATGTCTAATTTTGAATCTTAATGCAGATATTTTCAATAAGATTTTTCATCCGGCAACGAAAAAATAGGAAATGATTTCAGCTGATTTGAGAGCACACTTACTTCCGCAATTTTTGCTTTGCAGAAAAGAAAAAAAAAAGAATTTATCAATCGAAACAAACTTAACATATATTATAAACTTTTTGCCGGTCGTAGACCTCTAATCATTGAAAGGAAAGTTATGCGAACAATATACGACGATTACAGCCTCTCAATTTCTTATTCATTTTGAAATTATTTCGTGAGGATTGACATATGAAGTCGTTCTAAAGTCGCGTGGCAGCTTTTTAAATGGCGATTTTTGCTAGTTAATTGTTCAATTCTATTCTCGAAAAGTAGGTTCTTGTTTTAGGAAAGTATAGCTGAAAAAATGAACTACTTCGTATGTCATGCACTATTTTACGTTGTAAAACACGGTTATACTTTCTTGTTTGCGTCGTGCCGACGGTCGTAAAAGTAGTAGATGTAATGCACAGAGCCGTCATTTAGGGGAGTCAGGGGGGTTCAATTGCCCCCTGACTTTATTTACATAGAAGTGAGTGTTTTTCCGTTTTTCGGTGCAATTTACAAAAATGTACACCCTTCCCTCCCCTCTTCCGTGGAAATGCTCGAAATGACGGGACTGTGGACTTAAATTTAAAAATAGAACACTGTAAAATTATTGATGGATATATATAGAGATGCACCGATTAATCGGCAGTACCGATTAATCGGCCATAATCGGCCACTTTGCTGATTATTAATAATCGGCAAAATTGGGCCGATTAATCGGCTGAAAAAAATATTTTTTTAATATTATTCTTTAAAGTGTACCTTTACTTTAAGAAACTATATGCTTGATTTTATTGACAGTAATAACAATCCTCATAGTTGATATTAAGTTTTTAATAAATTTATTCTCCTGCTTTGAATAAATATACACATAGACAATGCTGCAACATTTTTCATGTGCGATAGTTTTCTCCTTAGTACTGTGTTAGGTAACCTCTAATTTTCAAAGAATAAAAGTCTTGAATTAAATTGCTACTGATAATTAAAATTGAAAATTAAAAGTACTCCTAAATTGTGGAGTGCTCACCACAGACCCTCCCCCCCCCTTTTTTTTAATTTTTATGTCCAATTAATATAATTAACAATGTATTAATGTAATATTATTGACAATAATATGTAAATCGGTTCTAAGAAATTTAATAAAATACTGAAATTATTTTGTGAAAATTAGGAAAATGGAAAAAAAAAATCTTCTCAGAAATAAATTACTTACTATTTCTAAACTCGGAATTGAATAAGAGAGAAAAAACAGTGATTGTGAAATCGTATTATTTAAAACAATCATTCTTACCATTAATCGGCTCAGCCGATTATCAACAACCGATTAATCGGTAATGGGTAATCGGCCAATTTGCTTATCCGTGCATCCCTAGATATATATATGATTTGAAGTTTCGAAAATAAGCTTAGTAGGTTGTATCCTTTAAAAAAATTAATTTTTCAGGTTGTGAAATGTCTCGTTTTCCGTGGAATTTTGTATTATTGAATTTTAAAATAAAATAATTGTTAAGTAGTTGTTGTAACTCATTTGTATTTCTCACTGAATGTCTGTATGTACTCCGGAATTAAATTTTAAAAAGTAAAGAAAAGTCTGTATACTCTTATCACTTATTATTCCTATATTGACATTTGAATATTATTCATAATAGATACTCTCATATTAAGCACTTGTTCAGTTTTTTGAATTTTAACTCCCTTTAGAAGATGAAACTAATCATTTTTCAGGGAGAGGTAGGGGTAGGGAGGCATTACAAACATACAAAACAAATTCGAATTACAAAAAGTTCATTTTGATAAAACAGAAGTTTTAATCTAAATGTCAATTTTTTTTCAAATTTACCCAAAATTATATCGAAATTTCTTCTTAAAGAAAATTAAGATGCTATTTTTATTAATGTTTAAAATACTTATTTAGTTATGAGGGTAATAACCTCAAAAATTTTATATAAAAAAGCGCCTATGCCAAAATAAAATTATAACACTAAGTTATAATGATGATAATAATGAAATAATAGCAATAATAATTTGTAAGATAAACGCACTAAAATGAGTAATCTACTTATATTAAAAACTGAGTATCTTTCTAACTATCTTTCTTTCTAACTATCTTTCTTTCTATCTTTCTAACTATCTTTCTTTCTATGTCACGCTTCTTTCTCCTGAACGCCAATGACCTGAAAGTCGAACCAGGTACCGATAGATAGGTAATTTTTCAGGCTTCATTAGTTTCAATTGATATAATTATACGATTTTAATTAGCGAAGATATCAATTAATAAGTAGTCAAGTTTAAAGCGATTAAGACTAATAAATGATTAAATATGAAATCCATTCTTGCATTGCAAACCGTCGTTGCCATGCATGAAACAATAATAACAATGATAATGAGAATTTTGAATGAAGGCTTAACTAAATCAAACACGAAACTCATAAGCGGGCCACTTACGTAGAATTTTTATCGCTAGCTACTTGTAATATTTTGAAACATTCATTTGTTGAAGAGCCATCTACTTATATTAAAAACTGAGTATCAATGTCTGCTTTTTCTCCTTTGAGCGAGCTGAACCAAGGGCGGATCCAGCTTCTGGTTAAGGAGGGGGTCATTTTCGGAAAGGGGGGGTCAAAGTGCAATTTTTGTGCAAAAATGGGGTGGTTTGGCAGTTTTTTCGTAAAATAAGTCCCAAAAATGCAATTTTTTGCTATATTTGGTCGGTTAAGGGGGGGGGGTCATGATCCCATGACCCCACTCTGGATCCGCGCCTGAGCTGAACTTACTGAAACTTTCCTCACCATCTTGAAGGCGCGAAGCATCTCAATAATTCGAATGATTTTTTTTATACAGGAAAAAAGTAAAGGCGTGAAGCGCCTGTTAGCGAGCCGCCTTGGCGGGGAGTAGTTTCTTGAAATTTTCCTCACTACTTTCAGGGCACGAAGTGCCCGTGCAACGCCGGGCCACGTGCGTGGTATGTCTTGAAATCGAATGAACATTAAATTATATCAAATAATATAACTTCAGAATGAGGTAAAAGTTAGAGAAGGGGGACGTTATGCATCAACATGCCGCAGGAAGCTAATCTAGCTGCCCTGGCAGCTAGTCTACTTATATTAAAAACTGAGTATCTATGTCTGCTTTTTTCCTTTGAGCGAGCTGAACTTACTGAAACTTTCCTCACCATCTTGAAGACGTGAAGCATCTCAATAATTCGAATGATTTTTTTTATATAGGAAAAAAGTAAAGGCGTGAAGCGCCTGTAAGCGAGCCGCCTTGGCGGGGAGTAGTTTCTTTAAATTTTTTTCTCACTACTTTCAGGGCACGAAGTGCCCGTGCAACGCCGGGCCACGTGCGTGGTATGTCTTGAAATCGAATGAACATTAAATTATATCAAATAATATAACTTCAGAATGAGGTAAAAGTTAGAGAGGGGGGAACTTATGCATCAACATGCCGCAGGAAGCTAATCTAGCTGCCCTGGCAGCTAGTAAATAAATAATTTGGTGCAGAAACGTAAAATTAAAGAGTAACAGTGTATTATTGCACACAGCTAGCAGTTTACTGCATACGCGTGTTTCAGCGCTACAAGGAATGCCCCTTTAATTTTTTCTGTATCGAAGAAGAAAGTATTGGAATTGTGAAAGTAGAGCTAAGGAGATATAATTAGCGCATGTGAAAGTTGTCCAAAAGTAGTTTGTTTTGTTAATGGTACAATCTTTGATCTTCGAGCAATAATTGGACATACGCACTAGGGGTGCGACATCGAAGGTAAAACATCGATGTTTTAAGACATCCATGTTAAAAAATGAAGACATCGATGGTATTGATATATCGACCAAAAAACATCGATGTTTTCAAAGATTGATGTTTCAAAACATCTATGTTTCAAAACATCGATGTTACAAAACATCGATTTCTTTTCTTAATTGCTTACATATTCAAATGTACAGTAATACAGTAACTCCTCAATACATTGCGACTCTTTATATCACTCAATTAGCTTTATCTTTCGTTTCTAGAAAACCATCAATCGTATGATGTCGATGTCAATTATAGAATTTTTTTTTTTTTGTGAGATAGATACTACAACTGCTGATCAACTGTGTAACTTATATTTATCGCATATTTTTATGAAACTTTATTTCCTAAATGTAAAACATCATTATCGAAAAAAATTTCAAACGTAAAACAATGATCTTTTAAAAATCATTGACCGTGAATCATAGTTAGTAATTTTTAAAAAACTATGTCAATGCGATAAATATTGCAACTGTTAAAGATGAATCTTTTTTATTGCATATTTTTATTGATTTTTGCTGAAATGTAAAACAGACATCGAAAGAAAACAACACGTCTTCCAACGAGATTTATCAATCTCGTGCAACGGCTGATTAACGATACACCTTCTGGCAACATATCTTTATGATTTTTTTTTCTGAAATATAAAACATCGACATAAAAAATAATAAAACTAACAAAAAAACCAGCGAAAGCAAATTAGAGATGTTTCAGAAACATCGAGAGCAAAACATCGATAAAAATCATAGAAAATGTTTTCCAATGATATTAATACTGAAACATTTGATTAAAGATTAAAACTTCTTAATGCATCTGCTCATCGTACATTTTTATCAAGTTTTCTTTGCTAGACTATAAAACATCGACATCGAAAAAAACATCGAACCCAAAGCATCGATGTTGGAAAAACATCGACCCTCAAACATCGATGGTTAAAACATCGATGTTTTATCGAAAACATCTATGTTTCCAAAAAATCGACATCGATGTTGCAGCCCTAATACGCACGATACTGTTTCTGTTAGTGGTGTAAAAAAGGAAAAAGGCGGAGAGACGCTTTATTAAAAACAAGTTTTAGTTGCTGGCACATAAAAATACATTGCAACTCAAAATTTGCTCTTAAAAAAGGACAGACACGCTATCCCCCGGCATTAACTTTTGCCTTAACTTCTGCTTACCTTTTTTGCGATTACACAGTTAGAATGAAACTTCAATGTTTCATAAAGATATTAATTCAATCTAGCAAAAGAAGCTATAATCGCTACATTGGCGATAAGTTCGACCAATTTAATGATAAATTAAGGTTTTTCTACGTTTGATCAAACAAATTTCAATTTAATGTGTTTTTTAGATCTACCCCACGGCCCTTAGAAAAAATAAAACATGCAACCTCATATTGGAGATAGGTTTGACCATAGTAATGATAAATTAAGGTTTTTCAACGTTTTTTCGCACAAATTTTTAACTGAATGGGCTGTTTAAATCTACCCCGCTAAAAAAGCAGCAACCATCATATTAGTGTCAAGTTTGACCAATGTAATGAAGGTCTTTCAAAGTTTTATCGCACAAACATTAATTTAATGGGTTTTTTAAATCTACCCCACCCCTTCCCCAAAAAAAGCTGCGGATATCATATTGGGATAAGTTTTAGTAATTTAATGGTAAATTAAGGCTTTGCAACGTTTCCTCAAACAAATTTCAATTTAATGGTGCTTTTTGCAATGCTATAAACATAGTGAGAGATTGAATCAGTTTCGAAATCTTTTCTCAGTAAAATAAAATTGGAGAAAAAAGCTTCACCGTATACGAATCACATTGGGATTATCTAAATCGGAAACCAAAGCACTATCTACCGTGCTAAGTTTGCATGCCAGTCCAGCGTTTATTTGCTTGTTAATATCTTTCTAAAAGGAAAGTTTCACTCAATAAGAGTATGTCTTAAAATGCCATTGTAAATGATTATGTACTATTATTTACATTCTTATATCATTTAGTGTACAAATAGTATTATTTCATTTAATTATTTTTTTTCCGGAAAGTTGAATGTTTCTGATACTGTTAAAATTTAATGCCTGCAGTTTAAGCTAGGTTTTACCTAACTCTTTGTTTTATTTTATTATCAATATATGTTCCTCATTATGCATTTGCACTAATCAAATGGGCAATTCCACGGTAACTTTCGTTACATTTTGACTAACGATTAGGCATTTAGCACCTCAGTACAGACAAATATTGTCATAAAACCTTGAATAAAAGTTTTCTATGAAAATGACAGTCAGAAGCAAAATTAAAATGCAAAAATATTCGATGCATTAAAATTTTTCAAAATTTAGCAGTCAGAATTAAGGCAGTAACTTACGTTACACAAAAAGGGAATGACATAATATGAAAATTGGTTCTAAGGCAAATTTCTGCTCTATTACAGCTGTTTTCTTGTTTGAAGTATAATTTATCAGTTCCTTATAATGCTCAGGAATTGATTTTCATTAATTTAAAAATTTATTTAAAAAATTGGGAATTATGGGAATTTTTGACTGGGTAACTTACGTTACAGTAACTTACGTTACAAAATTTATTTACAACCAAATCTTAATTACAAAAATTAATGAATGTAAATTACAGCTTAGTTTAGATCAAAATATTCAAAATTAACAATTATAAATTGAATTTATAGAAATTTAATACCAAATTCAATGAACAATCGAAAATATTACATAACATAAAACTTTTAAATGCAAAATGGTCACTGTTATTAACAAGTTCAGGTAGGTTCAATTTTTCGAATCACGTTTTCTCATAATAAATTTCATCTGTCGTTTCTGGCCATATATAATAGGTTCCAACAGCAGCCATTACTTTTACTTTAAACTCGTTTTCTTCAATAATTGTCACAACTCAAGGATACAATGTATTTTCGTACTTCATCACACACCATTCACCGGCTTTTATCTCTGTTTTTTCTTCTTGTTCCTTGAAATACTTAACTAAACGAAACCCCACAGTTTGTCCATTTCTAGTTCTCAAATGTTGATTGTCAATGTGCGGATCTTCAGAAAATAGTTTTGACAAATTTTGCTTTTTCTGACATATTTTAGTACCATCAAGAGTGACTTTTATTTTCGAATCTGTAATATCCACATGACTTTTCACATACCCCTTTTACAGCGCATCTTTCTGCAGAGTTCAGTGGCATTTTAATGCAGAATAAAATATATTTCACCTGTAAGAGATAAAATATTTTTATATTTGTTTTTTCCAAAACATATTTCAAAACTTTAAAGCATAACAGAAGTCCATTTCTGAATAATTTTTAGTAAATTACCTCTTAAATATTCCGAATGCAGTGATATAGTTTAGAGATAATTAATATCTTAAAAGCCAAAAAGAAACATGTAATTTATAATAGAGGTGTATTGTAATCTTATTAACAAATAGAGATATTTTAAGAAATATGATTAATTTAAATTAAGTAAATACAGTACATTTAAAGGAATTCTTGAATAAATTACTTCTACTAACCACATAGGTTTATTTCACAATTTACTTTCTTTATAAACGCAAGTATTTAAGTCCTACTTAGGTAACTTACATTACCTGCATATTTCGGTAACTTACGTTACACATTTTGATTGTAGCACAAAAAATTAAATAAACAATATTTAAAAAAAAACTTTAACTATTTGCTTAATACACACTTATAAGATAGAAAATATAGCATCGTTAACATTTCATTGCCCTTTCTTTATGCACATCATGAACTTTAATATGTTTTTGGTAACTTACGTTACATAGAACAGTGCATTTTTGAAGTTTATATAAATCACACAATTTAAGTGAAAACATTCGTTTAAGCAATTCACAATATTGAATTAAAGTGTAATAATCAATATTCTTCCTTTAAAGCAGTTGTCTAAAGCAAAAAATTGAAACTTACCAACGTTGAAAGATTGATCATTTGCCTTATGAAAAGTTAAATATTCCATTTCCAACTTCAAAGTGCTGAGAACTAAAAATACTATATTCTTGACAAAAAATTAGTATAAATAATAAACTTCAAACATTTTTAAATAAAAAAATATGCAAAACAGATGCATTGCTGTAGTTTTATTTTTCCAACGCTTTTCCACACTTGCATGGAATTGCCCAAGTAGATTTTCTTCGTGAAAATAATTGCTATATGATACGCCAATTGATGAACTTATTATTTGCTTAGTTTAAGTTTTATATTTAAGTAGGTTAAAAGTAGGATACTGAGATTCAAGCAAAAAAGAGGCAATCTTTAGTGACATGTTAGTGATCGCATTTGGAATTTCAGGGTCAGAACAAGTTAAATACAGTAGAACCTCAATTATTCGAAGTAATTTGTATCGAACCTACTTCAAATAATTCATATTTTCAGATAATCGAATATTCATCAATAATCATCTACACTGCTGAAAACAATTAAAGGATATTGAGATTTTGGGTTGATTTTGCACCTAAAGACCATTTTGGTTGATTGATACATTATCGACTACACGTAGTAAGCTATAAGAGATAAAAATTACATTAGTTTGGCAGAAAAAAATGCTTTTTATTCAGCTTTTAGGTACAAAAGGGAAAAAACGGAAAAAAAACGCATTTTCTGAAAATGGGAAAAACAAATAAAAAAAGGATTTCCTTTGAAGAAAACCTCTTTTAATAAGGAGTACGGTTTCCTCGGACAGCTAGCAGTGTTAAACACATCTGAGATATGGACTCAATGAGGGTATTAATGAGGGGCTGGGGTATTCTGCCCCACTCCTCCTAAAGAGCTCTTTCAAGTGCCTGGAGAGTTTCTGGAGGTGATAGCCGTTCAGCCACTCGTCTTCCTAGGATGTCCCAAACATGCTATATTGGGTTCATATCCGGAAAACACGCTGGCCATTCCATGCGTACAATTCCTTCTTCAAAAAGAAAATCATTCACCAAGTAAGCACGACGTGGCCTGCTATTGTCGTCCATTAAAATGAAGTCATCTTCAATTACTGCAGCGTAAGGGACGACGATAGGTCTGAGGATCTCATCCCTATATCGATGATCAGTCAGAGTTCCATTTCGGAAGATATGCAGATGGGTTTGACCATCAATGGAAACGCCGGCGTATTCCATCACACCTCCACCACCAAATGTGACACTTTCGAGCACAAATGCTGGATTATTTCTTGTGGCACGTTCCCTCCAGATGAAAACATGCTTATTATCAGGATGAAGGGAAAAACGGGATTCATCAGAGGACAGGATATTTCACCACTTATTTCTTCTCCAACTAACGTGCTCTGTTGCCCACTCTCTACGGGCACGACGGTGACTTGCACTTAATCTGACACACACCATGGGTCGACGGGCATACATGCCAACGGCGTGGAGTCGATTTCAGACAGTTTGCATCGAAACACGGGTGCCAGTAGCGGAGTTGTTGTTGCGGTTGCAGTTGAGTGGCACTCATATTTCAGTGCCTCCGAGCCGATAAAGCTAAATAGTGGTCTTCATTGGGCGTTGTAGCCGGTCTACGTTCTTGTCCTGATCTATGGTCAGCACTTTCAGTCTATAGAAAACGGTTCCAGACCCTGGAAACTACACTTTGAGAAACTCCAATGGCTTCCGCTACCTCGGCTTGTGACTGGCCTCCCTCTAGTCTGCCAAGAACTCTAGAAGCTTCTGAATTGGTCAAATGTTTTCGTTGAGACATGGCACACATCGAAACAATGCTCTTACAGAACTTCGATCATTCTTTTCTGCCTTATCTTGTAGTAAAGTGAGAATGAAATTTCATATGCTGCTGCTAAAGAGTCGTTTTCGACGCCAAACTCAAAATTTGCTTACTAAGAACTTTGAAAATGAGCAAAATTTACATTTGTAACTCTCTTCTTTACTTTTATGCAAAAAAAAATTGTCAAAAAATGTTTAAACCTATTTTTTATAGGGAGCTTACAATATCCTTTAATTGTTTTGAGCAGTGTAGTTTAATGCGTGGTATCGTCATTTAACTGTTATTATGAATATTTTAACTGTTAAACAAATTTAAAACAAAAATTTTTCTGATCTCTGAAACAAAAACTTATAATTGCTTCTTGAATAAAGCTTTACGTGGTGTAAATTGACCATCTTTTGCCGTGCAGCTCAATCTCGAAGTTTCCTAAAAGTATGAGTTCCGAGGGATAACATTATTCCTGTTGTTCCAACAAAACAAGGTCAATTAAAAATGACTCAAAAGCGGTATTGTTTCTGCTGATCTTATTTACTCCGGAACCATTATCATCTTCATCGTCATCTTCTAAACAGGTTGGGTTCCTTGTACGTGGTTACAATCATGGGGTGCAATAACATTCGACTGTTTTGGGGTTCGGCAGTATGAAATTGCAAATTTTGAAAAATAAAAAGGTGTTTTCGTTTCGAATAGGAGCGTACGAGAGTGAAGATGAGTAAGTACACTCATGCTGAGAGTTGAGCTTGCGAGGAAGAATTTCTAAAAAACTGAATTCCAAAATATTTATCTTCGCTTCTAGTTTAGAAAGGACGGCTTGCATACAAAATGAATGTGGGGAGAAAACACCTTAAAAATACATGTTTGTTAAGATATAACTTTGGATGATAGGGAGAAAGTGAAAAAAAAATGAAGAAACCGACAAGGGTGCCCCGATGGGAGGTCACGGAGGTCACTATGACCTTCAAAAAAATTTCTTATTCGGCAAATATGAGAAAAAACTACAATTTTCAAACTTCCGAAACCCCTTTTCATTCGATGTATTTTTGCTTGCATATACGTATTTTATCATTCGACCAAATTCTGAGTTTCAGTTTAAAAGTTTAAGCTCGGGCGCTCCTTTAACCTTTTAACTGTCATGCCCGAGATAATCTCGGGCACAGCACTGGTGTTCGAAAATGTCACGCCCGAGTATTACTCTCGGGGTAATTTTTTTTCTTTTTTTTGAGTGCATCGTATTGTTATACCCGAATATATATCGGGAGACGTTTATTTCGGCTTCATCTCTTTGTCGGCTTCATCTCTTTTATTTATTTAATTTTTTTTTTCATTTATTTATTTTTTAGAAATTTTTTTTTTTTTTTTCCATTTTTAGAAAATAATGCTCCACTAGAAGCTAACTTTACAACTGCCATGTTGAGTGGCAGCCGCCTCAAGCAAATATGCAGTAGCTACAAAACTTTAAATATTTTACCCATGTGCTTCAAAATATCAATTTTTAACTACTAAGTATATTTTATTTTGTACTAAACATTTGATTTTTGCAATAAAAAAATTTGACAATTTGTGCACCCAAATCATCAAAATAACTTGACAGTTAAAGGGTTAAACCGACTTCGGTTAGTGGAGAATTTCGGTTTGTCAAGTTTCCAGTGTACAATGACTTCTTTTTTGCTGAATCCTACTAAGCTCGGGCCACTCACTCAAAAAAAGTGTTAATGAATCAAGTTTAGGATTACAAACTAAACGAAAGCTATCACTTCCAGAGTAAATTAATACTCTGTGTTGTGATTGAAATGTGTCTGAATGCACGAGACGCAGGTGATGGGAGCACTTACGAAAGAGAGATTTGATGGAATTTTTCGAATTATCTTGACCACATTCCATCAGATAAGGATCTTGGAACCATTAAAGTTTAATGGGTCAACATTTCTGCACGTAACATTTTTGGGTATATAAAGAGACCTCGAGGACCAATGGATTCACATCTGCAAGCCTGTCACTTGATTCACCATGAACCACCTGCAACTCATCACTGTCCTTTGTCTGCTGGTTGGAAGCAGCATTGGTAAATAATGACCAATTTTTATTTCATCTCGTTTATTTCGCAATTTATTTGTAATTTATGAAAGTGCCACTAATCGTCAGTGGCGTAGCGAGAAGTCTGCCAAGTTAAAGAATCCAAAATCTAAAACTTGGAATTGCAAATAGTAGCAATCGGAATTTATTTTAATTTTATATCGGTACTATACAGTTGAGCAAACCTGATTAAAAAATCATTCACGAAACGATCTTTTAAAACGAAAAGTTAGTTTCAATTTTCGCTACGGAAGTTTAAAATTGAGCTTTAAGAATTTTATTTTTTTCGGAAATACAAGAGATGCTCATTGCAAAATCTAAATAATTTTAAAGATAAGTAGAAAATTAAAAATGTAGCAAAGTAACAAACCACAAACCTAAACGGATTTCAAAACGTATATTCAGCTAAACAAAACATTATGACCCCCAAAAGAACTACAAATTAAATTTTAATGCCAATCCATTAGTGGTATGAGCAAGCAAATGCTCTTCGCCTTAACAAGACTTCTATTTCTAAAGAAGACACAAAAGGAATTTAATAGAAAAAATGATATACTGAGACATACTTATAAGGATGAGAGTTGATAACACTTAAGGGAAAATAGTTTCAAGGGAGTGACGCTGTCTTTTTTACATTCAGTGTAATTTGTGTACCGGAAAAAGTAATCGAAAAATTAAGCTCAAGTTCAGATAGTTCCCACGGAAGAAATAATGCTGATTAGTTTTTCGTGCCAGCCTCTCATAGTGTGTGGTGCTCTTTACCCATGTTTCAAAGGCAGAGTATCCATACGAAAAACCAAGAAAAATATTTCGTGATGACCTTAACATGAAAATTTAAAATTATTTACCCCTCCGCCCCCCCCCCCCAAAAAAAAAGAAAAAAAAATGGGAAAACAAGACAACTTCTAATCACACAGAAAGAAAAATTAAACCCCAACTAATATAATTGTAGATTACGCTAAAAAGTAAAAAAATAAACGCATTCTTTGAGCAATGTGGGCACTACTTTTAAAAATGCTTTTAACCTAGGCACAACGTTACGATAGGAGGATTATTATGCCTGTATTGATGTGCTGTCAGCCATTTTATGTATGTGTATTATCTTTGCCAGGGATTCATGGTTGCGGAAGATTTTATCTCATTTTATGCGCTAATTGTAAAAAAAAAAACCTGGTATGGACCCCACACTACTTCCTTTTACGTGTAAATTTCTTAGTAGTTGCCTTGAGTGTTAAAAAAAGTGCTTGGAGTGAGCAAGGTAACAGTTCAAATATTTACTCCCCTAATCTGCCACGAAACAATGCAAAAAATATTTTACAATGGTTAATTTTCTAAATATTGCTGATTTTAATATCATTCAGTGAATTTTTCGCAAAATATCGCCAATAGCGCCAAGTTAAACCTAAATTGAAAAAATATTTTTTTCGCCAAATTTGTCGCCAACTTGGCGATATGTCGCCAAGTTGGCGTCAAACACTTGGCGACCAAAAGCTTGGCGACATATCGCCAAGTGGTCGCGCCAATTCATATCACTTGAGTCTGCATTGAAATTAATACTGATTTACCCCAAAAAATAGGTAAAACACCCCCTTGGGAACATTCGAATGCAACCATAAGGGGAGGTGCCCAACTAGACCATCCTCAGAGCCTACATACCAAGCTAGAAGCTTCTATGGCATTTAGTTTTTGAGTTATGCGACCCACATACGCACATACAGACGTCACGAGAAAACTCGCCGTAATTAACTCGGGGGTGGTTGAAAATGATTTTTCGGCTGGTTATACACTCAGGCACATTGAAAATAGCGACCCAAGAAGAAATCATCGGATTGAACTGCGACTGCGTCTACAGTGGTGCCAAGCCAGATCAATGTGGAATGTTACAGATTGGCAAAAAGTTGTGTTTAGTGATGAGTCTCGGTTTGTTTTAGGGACTGATGATAACCGTGTACAGGTGTGGAGGCGCCCAGGTGAGCGGTACAATTCCTCCCACAGTTCTTCGTCACACTGCCCGCACAGCTGGTGTAATGGTTTGGGGGTCATATCCTATGATAGCCGGTCCAATCTAATTGTGATGCGCGGAAACTGAGCCGGCCAACGTTACGTTGATGATATTCTTCGACCCCATGTAGGACCTTTCCTAAATGGTCTCCCAGGGGCAATTTTCCAGCAAGATAATGCTCGTCCGCATACAGCAAGAGTTGCTCAAGACTTCCTACGTCATTTTCAGACTCTTCCATGGCCGTCCCGCTCCCCCGACTTATCCCCTATAGAGCATGTGTGGGATCAGCTAAAACGTCAGATGCCATCGTGTCACTCTGTGCGTGATTTGGAGTGGGCTGTTACAAATTTTTGGGCCCATCTGCCTCAGGACAACATCAGGCGTCTGATCAACTCAATGCCGGACCGTGTGGCGGCATGTATTGCAGCTAGAGGTGGTCCAACGTGCTATTGAAGTTGCTCTGTATTTGTGTCCTTGCACACCCTGTATTCGTTCAATTGTCTTGATTTTGAGATCAAGTGAATCTCTCATCTGTATCATTATGTGTATTAAATTTCATTTCAATCCGGATGCTTCCTTCTTGGGTCGCTATTTTCAATGTGCCTGAGTGTATGTTGGCAGGTACATATGCACGTGCTGACAGGTCGAAAAAACGACTCAACATTCATTCAGGGGTGAGCAAAATCAAAATTTAGACCCAAATTTGAGTGATTTTTTTTTCGCGATCACAATACTTCCTTTACTACGTAAAAGGAAGTAAAAAGGTGTTTGAAAGTAAAACACATGTCGTTTAAGAAGGGTGAATTTCTAATGACACACATGGAAGAGACCGCTATAAAAAAAATACTACTAGTGTGATTGGAGTGAGCAGGGTAAGTTCAGTATACCTTTTGCGCAATAGTAATATTAATTAACTTAAATATTTTAATGGAGAATCAAACATTGGAAACCAATGAATTCCGGGTCATAAAATTATTTTACAACAATATTAAAAAGTATTTTAACCCGGAAAAATATTTATAATCATTCCTGACACCCTCAAAGCAAATAATGCTTGCTCTCTCACTTCTTTATCTAGGACAAACAACTTATTGGTTCACTCGATATGGAAGAGGATCTGGATCAGGATATGGATATGGAATCGGGTATGGTGAAGGAAGGGGAGACGGATATGGTCAAGAAGCTGGTTACGGGTATGGACAAGGACAAGGCTCCGGATATGGACAAGGATCAGGAGCCGGATCTGGTCAAGGATCTGGTTCTGGATATGGGCAAGGATCAGGAGCCGGATATGGACAAGGGGCAGGAGCTGGATATGGTCAAGGAGCTGGTTCCGGATATGGGCAAGGAGCAGGAGCCGGATATGGACAAGGAGCAGGAGCCGGATATGGTCAAGGAGCTGGTTCTGGATATGGCCAAGGAGCAGGAGCCGGATATGGACAAGGAGCAGGAGCGGGATACGGACAAGGATCAGGAGCCGGATATGGACAAGGGGCAGGAGCCGGATCTGGTCAAGGAGCTGGTTCTGGATATGGTCAAGGAGCAGGAGCCGGATATGGTCAAGGAGCTGGTTCTGGATATGGACAAGGAGCAGGAGCCGGATATGGACAAGGAGTAGGAGCCGGATATGGACAAGGAGCAGGAGCCGGATATGGACAAGGAGGAGGAGCCGGGTATGGACAAGGAGCAGGAGCCGGATATGGACAAGGAGCAGGAGCCGGGTACGGACAAGGAGCAGGAGCCGAGTACGGACTAGGAGCAGGTTATGGTGCAGGTGCTGGATACGGAGCTGGTGCTGGTTCCGGAGCTGGAGCTGGATCGGGAGCTGGAGCTGTATCTAGAAGAGGATCTAGCTCAGGTTACAGCGTAGGCTCAAGTTCAGGATATGGTGCCGGATCTGGATATGGTGCAGGATCAGGATATGGTGCTGGCTCCGGATATGGGGCAGGTGCAGGTTACGGCGCAGGAGGAGGATATGGTTCTGGTTCAGGATATGGTGCAGGTTCTGGAAGTGGCATGGGTGCAGGCTCGGGATATGGTGCAGGGTATGGAGGTGGAGCCGGATATGGTGCAGGAGCAGGATATGGTGCTGGCTTAGGATATGGTGCATGATCAGGTTATGGTGCTGGAGCTGGATACGGTTCTGGAGGAGGAATGTCAGTCAGGTATTAAACAAGGCAGATGGAGCATCATGTGCAAGAAACGGAATGTGCATCTTAATGATCTTCAGAAAGACATATGTATTCAAGGAAGCGTAAGACAAAAGTGAAAGACATTGATTTTCATTGATGTATCTGTTTCAGTACAAATAAAATAAAATATTAAAAAAGAAGTAGTTTTGTATTTGACTCTAAAAAAACTTGTTTACACTCAACAAATCAACAAACAAATTTTTAAGAGTAAGGTAAACGGGAATAATTGTAAAATAGTCGGTCAAAAAACTACACACGTGCGCATACATTAAATGTAAAATTAAAAGCAGGAAGATATTCATAATTCAGTCCTTTTTTTTGCTGGTTAATAAAGAACATCTATTGAATCATGCAATTGTTAAATTCAATTAAATTGAATGTCAAACGCTTTTATCATTTGTGAATCGCCTAAAAAATCATGGAAGTGTGCAACATCCAAAGGGTGATCGGAAAGTCAGCAGAGTTTTCAAAACCTTATAATTTAAATCGATTTGTTTTGCACATGAATGCTCAGAAATACGGGGGATTAGTTGATAATAATTTTTTCTTCCTTTATGAAGTTACATTTTTTTTAAAAGGTGGTTTTTTTTCCCAGAAGAGAACAATCGGATCATGCGTGAAGGATGCTAACAAAGTAATTGCACATTATCTGGTCTCTCAGGATGTTGTTTTGTTATTGTCTTAAGAAATGCTTTTGCACAACTCACTTTCTAAGATTGAATAAACTGAATTTACAACGAATTCCGATAATATTTCATCTTAAACTTATGTGTTTATGCATGTTATCTGGGCGTGATAAATCATTATCAATACAACTGCTACAAAAATGAAGAATCTGCAAGAATGTGTCCATCATTTGAAGGCAAAACAATAGGTTTCGCTTTAAGAAAAAAAATTTCCCACGAAAATTAATGATTACAAAACTCTTCCACTTCGGCATCTTTCCCACACGGTTGCCGAAGATGCCGTAAGTCAAACTTCCGCGGGGGAAGATGCAGTGCACGATGTTTTTTGCTCCAACTGCTGCATGTACTGTTTTTCATCGAATCACATTTTTTCTGACTGTTCGATGTAGTTTTCTAGGTCTATGCTTCAAGTATGATCATCGCTTTTTCTAGGACTTGTCAAAAAGCTACGCCATTTTCCCACAAGAAAATACCACGTTTTAGCCAAAGGCATTTACACTATTTCGAGTACTCATCAGCCCAAGTAGCACACTTCGTTTTTTACAGGTTGTAAAATGGTTATCAACGTTGTTTCAACGGATTAAAAAGTTTATAAAACGTTTAAACGTTTTTTTGTGCTACCTGGGAGAGCAGTAAAAATGACACAACACTATAAGAACGCACCTTAATAATGTGGTAAATCAAAACCAATTTATGTATACTCTTAATGTGCACTAAGGTGATTCAGAAATGTATGGAAAAAAATAAACTTTATATTTTTGTGCGTCTTACCCTCTTATTTTGTGCCACTATATACACTGATTATTTGTGCAAAATTTTGAAAATATATATTAATATTTAGAGGTCGCTCAAACGCCTTGAAATTTCATGACATCGACAAAAACTTGCACGTAAATGAGATCTATGGAAACAAGTAGCCTTTGTATTTTTGTTCGTCTTACCGTCTTATTTTGGCCTTTATATACACTGAACTATTTGCCCAAAATTTTAGTAAACTATATTTACATTTAGGAGTACTTCGAATTTTGTGGTAGTGGCACAAATGCGGACGTAAATAACAATAATAAAGTTACTTTATTGCTTTTTTATATCTCTGAAGAAAAAAAGCGTACAATCACAAAATGAACTATAAATCTGAAAAACCAATGAAAAGCAGAAAAGTATGAAAACTAATCAAGTACGGAAAAAATATAAAAACAAATTTAAATTATAGTAATTTGCTCATTAATTCTTGCAATACTTTTTAAGGTTACTTTTTTGCAACTTTGAAACCTTTTCTGTGTTCCTGTACCACTTGAAGAAGACACTGTCTTTGTTTCTCGTCGTTAGTGATAGTCTTAACAAATGCTTCAATAAGGGCCATGCCACGCTCCGTATTGTCGTTTACAATCCTCAGTTTCTTTGGTAGTACAAAGCATTGTTGGTAGCAGTCTTGAAGATTCCAATGCTCAGGATCAAACAGCTGATAGATTTTCAGTTTCTTCTTTACATGAATAAGGACGCTGAAAATATTCCAAATCAGTTTTCAGTGCTTGCACAAAAAGGGTTGCTGGGAACCCAGCTCTTAGATATTCTTTCCCATTAACGATAAGAATGTGAAAGAAATCACATTCATACGTTACGAATACCTTTTCTTTGTCCGACTGCAAGTTTGAACTGATTGTGAAATATCCATAACTTGAAGCCATAAAGAATCTTTGACACAGATATAACTCGAGGAACCGCTCCTGGAACACAAAAACATACACCAAGAGAAGGTGCTACGCTCAAGAAAATAGCACTAAGCTCTAGTATCTTCCTTAGACACTTCTTTTGCATGGGTCATCAGAAGTTGACTTTGCGCTTCCATTACTTCCATTACTAGTTGCACGCTGCTCTAAATTGGCTACCAACTCCTCAACTTCATCGTTTCTCACTCCAGGTTTAAAATTAGAATGTTTTATCCTTGACTATGATTGCTGAAACCGCTTAAAAAGCAATATTGTAGATCTAATGGCAGTGGATGGTTCCACGCAATTGCGTGAACACCGCATTTGACATTGCACGCAATCAAATACCCCAATTCTACCTATTTCTTAGTTTATCGGTTAAAATACCGAGAGACCAAGACTACTAGAATAGACTTTGATTGTAATACCACAGAAAACACAATGTCTAAAATATAATGGCGGAAAGCACAATATAAAAGTTGCTTCCCTAGTTTTTTTTCCCCAAGTTCAAACATGCTTCAACCTTAGTATCGACACTGCATGTCGTATCGAAACTCATACCACGTACGAGCTCCTTAAGTTACCATTTATCTAACTGGTTATCGTACAGCAGCATTTGCCGTAGCAATTCCAGTGCCTGACTAACTTACTAGAACCCAGAAGCAAATCATCAATGCTTGTGGTCCTAATACTAATATTGGTATGAAACTCGCGAATCCTCCTTCATTTTCCCAATATATTTTGCAGAAGTGTTTCGTTCCAGTGAACTATCAAAGGAAGTCATAGATTTAAACGACTTTTGTAAGTTAACGGCCGATTCAGAGCGAATAGTTTGCCTTTACCGTTTTATGGTCGTTGTCAAATCCTCCCCATTTTGACCCGATACTTTGTACTGTAGCAGCTACTATCAAAGTGGCTTTCCGTCACTTATATTGGGCCCTGTCTAGAGTGAATGCTAGGTGTTTTAGCCGAATAAACTCATACCTCTCAAACAACCGAAAAGAAAACAGAAACCAAAGCCCGAGCTTGCAGCTGCATTTTCTACCCAAACTCAGGTAAGAGATGATGCAGCTTTGGAGCAGGGGGGGGGGGCGTTACAACTCACTTTAAGCTATTATTTTATTGACTAATTACTTAGCAGAGTAAACTAACATTTTAAATTATTCCATTTATAATGAAGAACAATATTATATCTGGTAATGAAGTTATATACTCCAACTCTCGAAATTGCTAAGTTTCAACAGAATTCGATCGCGTTGAGCGACCTCTAAATATTACTCAATTGAGCTAAAATTTTACATACATCATACTCATGAATAGTGTAAAAAAACTGCGGGGTAAGACCAAAGAAATTCAAAAAAAAATTTTTTTTGAATCACCCTAATGTGCACGCTACTTCATTCTAACTGACTGGCTTGCTGTTTTTGTTGATGCTTGTGGATAAAACACATGATACAACATTTTCCCCAATACGGCTTCTTCCCCAATCTAGCTTACTTGTATTCATTAAAATGAGCCGTAATATAATATTACTCCATGAGTTCCACTCTAGTAACACACCTTTAGAGTAAAAATGTAACCAATACTTTTGTTTTGTTTATTTTCTACTGTACAAGAGCTGGGTTCCCGTGAGTTCCCACACAAATTACACCTCAAAAACTAGCTATAAAATTTTTGCTTTGAATAAAAGCTAACTCCAAAGCCACCGTTGATACGAAACAAGTTACCTTTCTGCAGAGAAAAATTAATGATGTCGTTAAATAATGCGAACTTTAAAATAACGCTCCCACAAGCAAGGGAAAACAAACACTAACTCAACGCTGAGCAAGAAGAAGTAAATCAACAAGTAGTAGACAAATTGAGTATTCTTCTTCATAACGTGCGAAGATTCGATCTCTGAAAACAGGTAGGGAAAGCGATGCGAGAACTTGTGTGGTCACGAGATCAGGCTGAAATATAAGCACAAAGGCACTGAACGTGAGTAAAGGCAGAGGGAAGAAGAATGGTCGGCGATTAAATCTTTTTTCAGCTTCCACAAGGCGCCGGTTTATTACAGCGGCCAACGAAATGCCCTTCCTGACCACCCACTGCAAAGGAGTTATATTTTTCTCGGTGAAAATGATGATTCACTAAATGCATGGTTGAAAGTAGCTGTGTTACTCATCCTTTCACTCAAAATAATGTTTATTCTTGTGAACTTCTTATATCAGTGGAAGCAATTGAAGGGTTTGGGACATGAAGGGGTTATGCGACAAAACAGAAATTGTGAGTAATTAAAGTTCAAAGTTTTATTGTTGCAGTCGTTGCAGCTTTTTTGTTTTCTGAGTTGGTCGTTAAGTGAGTGTATGGAGTTGGTCTAACGACATCTACTTTTTGATGTACCAAGTTTTATTTGCTTACCTGTTGTCCAGAGTGTTCATTTTTTAAAATTTAACATAGCCCCTTCATTCTCCAAGCTCTTCAATTGTAATGAAGGAAAAAAATATATAGCAAATAAACTACTCAATGGAAGTATTCTATTTTTCCAAATTCTCTCTTATTTCCTCTGTCGCAAACTAGTCGCTATATCGTGCGTACAGTTCATACCACCGTGAGTTCAAATTTTTTAATTTTTGACTTATCCGAGGTGGTTGTGCCACCCTATTCGGCGAATAATCGTGAGTTTAATTGCAAAACTTGCATTTGCTATATCCTTTTTACATATTCAACTAAACTATGTATTTGAAACTAGCATCGTTCTACATCAATTGTTTGAAACGGCTCAAAATGCTTCTTATTATTCTTCCGCTCATTGTTATCTTACCTATCACCCCTATTTTGGTAAGATCAGAGAAGACCTGACGCATGCGTAAATGCGCGGAAAGTTTTACCTAAGAAAATCAGACAGTAATCAAATCGACGAAAAAAAAAAAAAAACTTCATCAATCCCATTAATACATCTGTAGCCCTGGAGACACAAGTAAATCACTGACATAATGATTGAGAAAGGATGCCTGCTAAATATTATTCAATTTATTATAAATCTGTGTACATAACTGGTTTAATTTTTGTGTAATAAAACACAATTGTACACCTCCGTACTGTTATTTAAGTCCTACTTCGTCATCGTTATGCAAAACATATGAAGAATGATCTCACTTTAATAAGGTTAAAATTGTTTCGTTCACAAACTCCAATAAGTTTGTTATCAAAAGAAATACTAGTATACTTGTAATAGAAATCTATTACATCTGTTCCAAGATTTCATTCCAGAAATTAATTTTAAAAATACTGAAATCTAGACAGTATCCCTAAAAAATGTATGGACAGATGAATAAGCGATGCATAAATGCATATTAAAAAATCTAATTCAAATGTATCATCTAAATTATTTTTAGGGGGTGAAGAGTAGGGTGGGGCGAAAAATAAAAAGTTTTTCAGATCAACTTCTAATAGTTGCCAAAAGTTGTCTTTGGTGATAGTTAGCTTTTGTGCAAAATTTGAGAAAAATCGGGTAATATCTTCAGGGGGCGCTGCGATCGCAAAGTTTTATCATAGCTTTTATCGGGATTTTATGGTTAAAATATGAAAAACAATGCCGTTAGCTAATCTCATTGCATTTTTTTACTCATAAGATATATTCATGCATTCAAAGCATATGAAATAACTCACAAAAAATTATTTTATATGATATATTTATATTTTAAGCATTTAAAAAGAAACAAAAACGTGAAAAAAAGGTGACTTTTTTTTAAATATAAATATAGCATATAAAATGTTTGTGAGTCATTTCATATGCTTTCAACGCATGAAAATATCTTTTGAGTAAAAAAAAACGCAAAGAGACTAGCTAAAGGCATTCTTCTTGATATTTTAACCATAAAATCCATAACAAAGCTATGGTAAAACTTTGCGATAGCAGCGCCCCCTGAAGATATTAACCGATTTTTCTGAAATTTTGCACAAAAGCTAACTAACACCAAAGACAACTTTTGGCAACTATTAGAAGTTGATCTGAAAAACTTTTTATTTTTCGCCCCACCCTAGTGAAGAGGTCCCCAAAGTTAGAATGTTTTCAGGCGGGTATTCATGGTGACTTGGACTTTGAGAACCTCTGTATTAAGTTGATGTCCATGAAATGCTGTTGGTGCCGTAATTTCCTGTGTTCCACTGTGCTCCAACCGGGGGGAGGGTCTTAGGGAGGAGGTGTTGTTGCTCAACACCATCAAACTGATTTTCTCAAAATAAGGGGTAAATGCACAGCAACATTCAACGAGGAAGTAACAAGCGAACAAATACTAAAAGCTTCGAGAAGTGCGAATCCTTAACCTATCAGCCCTTTTTCAAATGGAGCGCGGAGTTCATGGCTGCCAGGCATGGAGTTCAATAACGAACACTACGCATAAATCATAATTTATGCGTAATATGACAAAAGCAAATAATTATTCTTTTAATACGCTTTTATTAGTTTCACATGTGGGTTTGTTTGTATATACATGTAACTCTGAATAAAAGATAAAATTCACGTTCTGTGCAAATATAAAAGTAATATATTTAATACTAGTATTAATACTGAAGGCTGAATTATACAGTGAACTCTCATTTATGCGCCTGCCCAAGGGACCAACACAAAAAAGCGCATAAGTGAGAGAGACGTATAAGTGAACAAGCCTATTTAAAGGACTAAAACGCAACATAGGTTTTAATGACAGAATGAATAAGAATTTTTCTATAGAAAAGGGATATACGGTTTGGCAATTGCTGTAACATAACTACAATGATAATGAGAAAACCAAAATGTTCCCTTTAAAACTATCCATAATAGATGATTGTCAATCCCTGAATTCTAGTTCATGCGGAAAAAATGCCTTCCGTGAGCAGTAAAAACGAAAGATTAAAGAGGAAAGTGAAGAAAAATGCTTATTTTTAAAAGAAAATAAATTATATTTTTGACATTTTACGGAAATTTCGGTGCATAAGTGAAATATTTATCTTTCGAGCGACGCATAAACGAATGATACTATCGTTATTTTGCTATGGAATGTGCTGAGACCATTTAAAATTGTCGCATACGTGAAAAAGGCGCATAAATGAGGTGGTGTATAAGTGAGAGGGTATAACTTTGATATACCCCCCCCCCCCCAAAATTACTCGCCAAATCTGGAACTCCGTACGGACTGTTTAGGGTCGCTGTTTCCTATTTTGGTGTTGCCAATTTAGGTTTTTACAGCTAATTTAGGTTTTTGCTGTTGCCAAATTTAGTATTTTCTTGTATTTGTACCATTTTTTGAGTTTATTTTTTGAAGTTTTGTGGCAATAATTTTTGTGGCAACAGGTTTTTTGCTTGGCGAGAAAAAAAAGTCGCCAAATTTTCGATTTGGGGCTTATATCAAAGTAGTTCCAGTGAGAGTTCACTGTATTTAAAAGCGTACTTTTTAGTTTTTTTTTTTCAACTATATTTTGATTATTTCGTTTAATTCAGATTAGGACTTAAAACCTTATAGTTTTCTTATCATTTTTTATTTATTTTAAGAAATACATAAATAAAAGATTCATCAATGGTATTTGAATGTTAAAACCCTTTTCATTTACCTATTAAAAGTTTTATTGTCGTGCTTTTTAATTTTCAAACTATCTCCATTTCTTAAGCTTTACTCAATCTTTTATACTGAAATTTTTATTTATATACTTATTTGCTGAATTATTTATTTTTGGAATTTCCTTACACATAAAGAAATGTAAAAACAGGAAGATATATAATTATATTTTTCCTTAAAGCTGTATTTTAAATATATACTTCTTTTACTTCTAAGGAACGTAACAAAAACATCAAAACTATTTTTTTCCATGTTTGCATCTTAACATGAGAAAACAAATCTTTTAAATCTCTATTTGTTGCCATTTTCCGGATAAACAATAAATAGAGCAAAGTAAAACTAAATTGAGACATCTCTTTTAACTCATTTTAACACCTAGACAGAGAAATAAATCCAGTTTTACGAGTGGATGTATTAGTGCGCCGCCTATTGTTAAAAGAAAGCAAAGCTACTTGACAAATAGTATATTGTAGAATTTGTGGCAGCTTGTCGGATTTTATCACAATGTGTGTCACGCGGCACACAAGTTTCGTGAACAACTATTTTCCTGTGACTTTAATTTTTCTTTCAGCTTAACGAATATTTTCTGCTTTCCTTAACACGGCTGACAGTTTTTTTCAGATATACTTGTAGATTTTTATCAATGAATATTGCTTCGTCGTATTAATAAGTGAGCATTGAAAGTTTCCCCCCGTTTTTCCCCTATTAATTATGTCTGGAGGGGAGTGAAGTTTTTTCATTCAAATTGTATTGTTCCAAAAAAGGCGGGGAAAAATAATTTTTTTTTAAATTTCTGATTCTTTTTTTTTTTTTTTTGTTAATTTTAATTTCAAGCCAAATGTTCATATATATTTGCAAATTTTGACAATTTTTTTTTCTTGTACATTTTTAACTCTCATACCAATCTGAAGGTCTGATTCTTTTACGTTTGATAATTGAACTGTTTTTAACGCTGTTTAAAATGAATAAGTTAATTAGAACGTTTACATTTTAAGTGTGAAAAATAAGAAAACCGATGCCCAACAGTATTTTTTGTTTGGTTGAGGATATTTCATTTGTTTTTTTTCTTGTTAAAAATGAGCAAAGTGAGATTTTGGAATTTTTAAAGAGAAAAAGAAGTGGAGTATTTTTCAACGTTTGGGTTTGTTCTTCCTTTTCATTTATCCCTTTTTCTCATTTTTTCCCTCTTCTTATAAAAACATTTCTAGTATAAAAGGTATTTTTTTTATTTAAAGTAAATAAAACACTAATACGAACCATACTCTGTTAGAAGAAGAGGTGTCGTTTTTCTTTCTGTTTGTTTTTCTGCCGTCAATATGATTCCAAATGAAAAAATCTTGACTATAATCAACCTTATGCAGTGTTTCCAAATAAATGCTGGTCTAACCAGACAACAACTTATTTTTAATAAATTATGATATAATAGGGTAAGTGCTCCAGTAGTCGGCCACAATGACATAAAACTCCTCATAAATAGTACATTTTTAATTCAAAATCAGATATGGCGTATTCACACATTCATGTACCTATCCTCAATCACCAACCAGTGGCAGTTAAGTTTTGGGAACTTTTTTTGAATTAGTAATGAGTCAGTTCATTTTGAATGGTGTGCCCGTCATCCAAGATTGCGATTCTGCTTATTTTTCAGCTAAGAGGACACGTCTTCTTAAAACGACCAATTACACTTATTAATTTAATTCTACTGTAAATTTGAGTGATTTATATCTTAATGGAATGTCTAACATAATGTTTCAATGAAAGAGCGAATTCCTGGTTACACTCGATTGCTTTTTAAAGGGATGGCCGACTACTGGGTACAGAATTCTTCTGCATTTCCAATAGTCGGCCATGGTAGGCGGACCACTGGTTCTAAGCAGTTTGGATAATTTATCCAGTAGTCGGTCACATACTTAATGTAGCTTTTCATGCTTAATATGGGTTCATCAAATTAAAACTAAATTAACTTATTAAAATACAGCGACATTTTAACTGTTTGGAGTAAAAATACCTTTAACAAAATTTATTTTTCTTGAAAAATAGTAATTAAATTGAATGTCTTAACTTCTTTTGACCACCATTTTGACATTTTATTACTCCTAGTATTGTAAATTTAATTGAAAATTCTAAAAAAGAGATTTTTAAATACGCATTCGTTGAGTAAAGATTATAAGTTTTAATACTCATCTAGTTATTATAAAATGGTGTTTTAATAGTTTTTCTTATCAAATTTTATCTTAAACTCACGAAATTGGCGAAACGAGTGATTTGACTTCTATTGATACTTATTCGGCAGTTAATAAACATTCCCCAATTATAGGAGATAAGATGCAAAACTTCAATAGTCACATAGGCTCAAGTTATTTAATGAGTGCCAAGCATGTAGTTATTCTTTCTTTTGCTATTATGCTTAACTTTTTGCTTTACCAAAGGTTCAAGACCCCTGTGCTCTATTTAGGAAAATTGTTTCAAATGTTGGTATATTTTCACTAATGATTCTCCCCAAATGTTTGACTTCTTGAGTTTTCTTCGCTAGAGGATTAGAATTGTGCTGAGTTAATTTCAAAACTACATGGTTACATTGTTGCAAACTAAATTTTGGTTTGTTTTCAAGGTTATTCCTCGTTTACTAATATTCTTGTCGAAAGCTGTAAGATTACTTTCATGACATCCCGAGTTCCATTTACTTCCTTATTTCATCTTACTTCAATTAGTTTAAAACAAATAACCTTGCTTCAGTGGAACATTCTGTGCTAGATGAAGCCTTGATAGAGATTCCTTTCAGCGCATTTTTGAATGTATTTTTACTTGCACAGTTTTGGAAGCAATCATTTCTGAAACTACAGTTTTAGTTTTATGTTCCGTATGTTGAAATTCCGTTCTAATGAATGTGAACCAGTTAAGTGCCGACGTGATTATTGGTCATGAATTGTGTCGACTCTATTATTACGTCTTTATGTTTACATAAACAGTAAAGCAGTTTTTCATTTCTTGATTCTTTGGTCATTATCACTAAAAACTGCTGTTCACTACAAAACTATTCCTGTTTTTTTACTTCCTAAGCAAGAACATTTTGTACATTTAAAAAACTTCGTTTATTTTGTCCCTTCTTGCATCTTTAGTAAGTGCTGCTGAAATTCTTTTCTTCAGAAGCTTTTTTTTTTTTAACTTTCTTTTTGATATAGACATATTTTTAGACGTTATTCAGAAAAAAATACTTTTTTAGTGCGAGTTTTTAAAATAAAACTGTTTTTAGGCAGCTAAAGTATAAAAACATTAATGTCCCGAGAATTCTGTGCTAATTGTACTGTCTAAAATTAATAATGGTAGATTGATAGTTAGAGAAATAAGTAAAGCACATAGTGTATCAAGAAGTACACTAACATGATCATCTACACAGTTGAGTACCAGAGGTACCACGAAAAATATGACCAGACTAAGTATAATGCATCGCTGCAGGCCCGTCATTTCACGTTTTTAGAGGGGGGGGGGCAAAGGGTGCAAACACAATGCAATTTCATCGGAAAAAAGCAAACACCACGCCCATTTATATATTGATTAACTGATTTCTCAAAACCGGGGGGGGGGAGCAATTGACCCCCCCTCCTGACCCCCCAAATGACGGGTCTGGTTCGTTGTAAGTTTCCCTTTGTTTTGTTTTTTTTAATTCAACCCCCTATATCAGATAAGATCAATGAAAATGAAGTGGCCGACTACTGGATTCAACGTGGCCGAGCACTGGATTTCTGTGGCCGACTACTGGAGCATTTACTAGCGTTGACAACAGCTTGGATTTTAACATAATTTTTTTTTAAATTTCTGAAACAAGTAGGTGATTCACCATCAGAAAGGTTCATTCTAAAGTTTATCTTGTTTTTGATGTTGTATTGATAGCTGAAAGTTCTAGGTTAGCCAAGATCCACAAAAGATCTCTTAAATGGCCGACTACTGGAGCACTTACCCTAGTCTGTAAAAATATTTTTGAAAAGTATGAGCTGTTAACACAGTTGTAAACGAAGTAGAAGCAAATGTATTTTACTTTGTATATAATTTTTTTATCATGTTGAAACATAACACAAAGTTCTTGTTAACCGACTTCAACAAAGGAGGAGGTTCTCAATTCAAAGCGTGTACTTTTTTTTTTGTTTGTTCGCACACAACATCTGATCTACTGAACCGATTTGGACGATTTTTTTTAATCGATAGGAGATGGTGTAACTTAGGTACCATGTACTCATATGACGATATTTGTTCACTAGAAAAAAAGTATTACGGAAAACAGTAAATTTCATGTCATTCCCCCATTAAATGATTAAATTTTCAATCCATTGTTGCAAAAATTTGTTGCCTCGCAAGAGCAATATTAATAGTAATCATGATGAAAATTTTAAACCAAGGCTTAACTAAATCTAACATGAAACTCATTAGCGGGCAACGCACGTAGTATGTGTTAAAATCTTATGAACAACGAGAAACTAGAATTGCTTTGAAATATAAATTAGTTAACAAGCCGTTGATATTTAAATGGCTTTGATTAAGCTAGTGCACAAATAAATACCAGAGAATAACAAAGATTATTTTTTTGTGTCAATCTTTTAAAATTTTAGACGCGTTGATAGTTTCTTCCTTTTTTTTACAGTTTATTTTATGGAGCATTTACTTAAGAAAATTAGGTGAAGTTTCGTAATGGAAACAGTACCTTATTTCCTAAGTACAACACTTACACTAAAAAGAATAAAATAAAATAATTTTGGAAAAAAATAGAACCGACTTCAGTTGAAAATTGCTCTAAAAAGTAAAAAAAAAAATTTTTCTTTGAACACCATCGAAACTACTTTTGAACATAAATTTTGAAGTCGGCGCAAAAACGATAGGTCAAATGATATTTAACCATATTTTGCCAACATTTTTCGGAGAAACCATTGAAAATTTAAAGCAGAATATTTGTACCATTACACGAATGTGTGGTAATGAATGAAATGTATGCGAATGCTCTTAAAGAACCTGGATCCATTAAAATTTATATAGTTGAATTGTAGTTGCGTATGATTCTATACATTGTTTTTGCGCCGACTTCAAAACTTATGTTTAAAAGTAGTTTCGATGGTGTTCAAAGAAAAAAATTATTTTTAACTTTTTAGAGCAATTTCCAATTGAAGTCGGTTCTATTTTTTTCCAAAATTATTTTACATCGCTTTTAATTTTTCAAACAAAGCGATTGACTTAAAGTATGTGCATGCATAATCATCTGTTTTATAATTCCTAATGCTTCAAAACTCATAAAGATAATGCGTTAAATGTATTCTTGACCATTGAAAAACAATCAAGGCATTAAAGATAAAGAAGAATGGTACGATTCATAGACCTACTGATTCTCACCAGTTTTTAATAATGTTCCAAGATCGAATCAGACTCAGAGTTCAAAGAGTTCATGTAGAAATCTATGTGGGAATAACTCGATGTTTCAATTTAAATTGAGACTAGTATTAGAGTAGAGTATTTGAGACTAGTTTTGTGGTCTGAATATTTACTTATACCGTCCCTCACTTCTAAAAAAAATTCCTCTGCGATTTTTTATTGTAATTGACTGTACTCTGTGAGTGATTTAGTGCGTGCGTGGGCAAGATAGAATTTATATTAGATTACATACTGCACAATCCTGGATAGAGAAAACGAGGAATACACGAGTACTACGCAGGCAAACTCTTTATTTTTGAAACTACTGTAGAGAAAGATCACTGTTACGCTTTGGTTGAGCTGCTGCTGTACTGCAATATAGTACTTAGCCGTGAGTTTATTGAGCCATCCTATTCAATTCACTTAAATCACCCTTTTAAACTCACTTTCCTAACTTTTGATTTATCTTTCAGATTGCAGAACACAAGTTTTGTGATTATGTAAAACGGTAGAAATCTTTTTAGAAGTTCATCATTTTAGGGGTACCAGGTGTAAGCGTTTTTTATAAGCCGAAAATTGGTGAAGGTAAAGTTTATCTATTTCTTATTTTAGGTTCTTACCAGTATCAAGAGTAGGCCCGAAGTGCAAAGCGGCACTGCAGTCTAACAATTCGTTTAAAGTCAACAGCGAGTTCAATCTAGTCTATGATTTTCTTCCATTTTATCGTCTAAAATAATTCTATATCCTCTGCCTTAGTTTGTCCTTATCATTGAATTCAGTGCGACATGTGTATAATATTCTGACTCATGAACGGTAATACCTATAGAGGCATAAAACCTTTTGCACGCGAATCTCTTATCTCTTTAAGAGCCACATTACTTGTGTACCTTAATCCTGCAAATAGGACTAGAGTAATCAATTGAATTGCTTACTTATATGACCAAAGTCACAAAAGTCTATTCATTCATTGACTCATATATAAACAAGAAACATTTTATCAGGGGTCAATCCAGGATATTTGACCAAGGTCTTGTTTTTGGAATTTTGTGAAAAAAGTTCAGAAATTTGTGAAAACTAATTCCTAATTTTGTGAAAAATAGTTACGGCAAAAAATATTCCCTATCGTTCCGTAAACTCGGATTTCTGTGAGGAGTCAGTTTTGAGTGTGGAATTTTAGTGAAAGGTCAACTTTTGAGTGACTGAATTTTGTGAAGAATCCTTTTGTGAGTTTCTGAATTTTGTGAAGGGTCCTTTTCTGAGTGACTGAATTTTGTGAAGGATCCTTTTTTGAGTGACTGAATTTTGTGAAGGGTCCTTTTTTGAGAGCCTGAATTTTATGAAGGGTCCTAATTTCTCTCTAGATTGACCCCTGTTTATATAATTTGGGAATATCTATCTTATATACTTTACCTTTCATAAATAAAGAGCAACTGGGAGCCCACTCATTTCCTTTATACTCCCAAAATATAATTTTTGCAGTGATAGTAAACTAAAATGCTTTCCACTACGGCTCAGAAAAGGAAGCCTAACGTTTTAAATATTCAATGATAACTACATAAATCATTGATCTTATGTACTTAAGAAAGAAATTAAAGAAATTTTGTGTAATGAGTTCAAGTAGTTTAATCCTTACTAATTCGAATTAAAAAGACTGAACGTTTAAAAGACACTGTATGTTTAAAAGATCGAAATATCACACTGTTATTTCGTAAGTTCAATAGAAAATATCCTCTTGTCATATGGATAGACGTACCAAATATAATGAAAAATGCCACTGTTACAAGTTCTGTACTAAAATGGAATCAGCATAATATGAATATCACGTGTACTGATGTTTGTGAACAGACGTATTTTATTATTTTAAGCCTCAAACTATTAGTGTTTTGTTGAGATCATTCATTCCAGACACTTATAAAGAACGAGACATAGTTAAACAACAACAGTTTTATTTAAACAAAATATATGAAATACTTTAAGACAGAGAACAAACAAAGAAACCCGAGCAGTTCCCACAGCAATTGTGAGTACGGTAAAAGCTCGCTATTCACATAAGTTTCGCAATAGTCCTTGAGATAAAGGGAAATTCACAACACAGTCCCTTTCATGCAAACATTTTCACCGATGAAAAGAAATCTTCCCAATACGCAGCGCTAGAATTAAATTAAACAAGCAACAAGTACATAAAACTCTTTCAACAAATGAGCACCCGCTTCAACAAAGAAAGTGTACTTCAACAACCCATGGCAAGTAACTGACGGGTCACTGACACGATGTCCCGCAGTTTTTAAGAGGAGTTACATTTTTGTACTCAAAATTGTAATTACCTCAGCTCAGCAGTATTTTTTTTTCCATTAAGCAACCAGTTTCAATATTTCGTTCCTTTTTGGTTTCCGTAATTTCCACCGGCACCTCCTTGAGCTCCTCCAAATCCACCACCTTGTCCTTGACTTTGCTGTCCACCATAACCACCTGCTCCGCCACCTGTTCCTTGCC
Source organism: Uloborus plumipes (assembly GCA_038373865.1). Classification (NCBI taxonomy): domain Eukaryota; kingdom Metazoa; phylum Arthropoda; class Arachnida; order Araneae; family Uloboridae; genus Uloborus; species Uloborus plumipes. The sequence goes on from JAXGGA010000158.1 coordinate 116,706, forward strand.
CACCGTAGCCATTGGATCCACCTTGTGTTCCGAATCCGCCAGAGCCTCCTTGTCCACCATATCCACCGGCTCCACCCTGTGCACCAAATCCTCCAGATTTTCCTCCATTTCCTCCTGCTCCTCCATAGCCACCAGCTCCCCGTTGTCCATTGGAGCCTCCTGAGCCATAACCACCACCTGCTAATGCTCCTGCCCCAGATGCCCCGTTACCCGTAGAGCTACCATATCCGGATCCGCCATTAGTTTTTCCACCTCCATTTTGTCCACCGTATCCTCCTGATCCACCACCCAATCCACCTTTTCCACCACTACCGAAGCCTCCTTGGGCGCCATTTCCATAACCTCCTTGACTTCCTTGATTGCTCTGTCCACCATACCCACCTGATCCACCTTGGCGAGCATTGTTTCCACCTTGTCCATATCCGCCACTACCACCGTTTCCTCCTCCAATCTTCCCATTTCCGCCTCCATTGCCACCAACTCCTCCCTGTGCTCCACCGTAGCCTCCTTGACGTCCAGCACCAGCTTGACTTCCTCCATAAGCACCCTGTCCGTTAGCACCTCCTTGTCCTCCGCCGTATCCTCCCTGGCTTCCTCCTTGGTTGCCTCCAAAACTACCCTGGCGTCCTGCGCCACCCTGCCCTGCTCCATATCCTCCCTGACGTCCTGCTCCACCTTGTCCTCCAGCACCACCATATCCTCCTTGTCCACCTTTTCCACCATTTCCACCACCAAATCCTCCTTGTCCACCTTGACCAGCTTTTCCAGCACCATAGCCTCCCTGGCCACCAGCACCACCTTGTCCTCCACCATAACCCCCTTGTCCACCAGTTCCACCCTGGGATCCACCATAACCTCCCTGTCCTCCAGCACCACCTTGTCCGCCACCATAGCCTCCTCGTCCTCTAGCTCCGCCTTGACCTCCGCCGTAACCTCCTTGTCTACCAGCACCACCTTGTCCTCCTTGTGCTCCGCCATATCCTCCTTGTCCACCTTGTGCTCCACCAAATCCTCCTTGTCCACCTTGTGCTCCACCATAGCCTCCTTGTCCACCTTGTGCTCCACCATATCCTCCTTGTCCACCTTGTCCTCCGCCATATCCTCCTTGTCCACCTTGTGCTCCACCTTGTCCTCCACCATATCCTCCTTGTCCGCCTTGTCCTCCTTGCCCTCCTGCATATCCCTTCTGACCGTTGTTTTGAGCAAATCTTGCCACAACCGCTGCAGGAGGCTCCTCTACCGTCATAACAACGTCGGCAGGACTGTCCTTGCCCACCCCAGGTTCATTAGTACGAATATTGGCACGGAATCCATTAGCGTCAGCTTCGTATTCAACATATCGATATACACCATCGACATCCATGTAACCGTAGGTTCCGCGAACATTTCCGTTCTCGTCTCCTTCTTCCTGACGGTAGTTGCTATTTCCTTGTTCGTCTTGAATGTTGTAATCAAACTGATAAGGTTGTGGTGGATACTGTAAAAGAATTTTTAAAGCCATTTTAAAAACAGGAAAATTATTGAAAATCATAAATGTATAATTTTCCTCTCGTACTCACTTTGTGCTTGTTCGCACTCTGGGGGGTGAATGTGTAAAGGAAAAAAAAAATTACAAGTGACAACTACAGTGTGTGTTTTATGTTGCTAGTGTTCTTTTCTTTGAGTAAAAAATGCAAAAAACGGTTTTGAGAGAGCTAACTATAAAATTGTTGCTGTTACTAATCCGTCTAGATCTACTCTTGTCTTGGTGTGACCAGGTGCATAAACCCAAAACTCTCAGAAAATCCAAAACGACGGGAAGGAACATAAAGATCTAATTTTCCCAGCCCATTACTCACCTTCTTGTTCAAGCTCAAACAGGTATGATCTTGATCTGACGAAATCTCTCCAATGTTACATTTAGTGCAAGTGAAGTTCACTTTTTTACGATTTTTGTTACTAAGCTTGTCCCCAAAATAGTTCAAGTAATTTTCTGCATTGTCTTTTTAATAAAGAGAAAACCACGACCAGCATGTTCTCTCATAGACCATAGTTACGTACCGGCAGAAGTTCTATCTACCTTTTATCTTAGAAACCGATCAGCTTCATAAAAAAGAAAGAAGGACCTTCGTCATTAGAGGTGCCTTGCCTTCGCCTTTTAAATTTAGAGATTTATAACTTTTCTTGTGGTTTATTCTCAAGAATGTTTAAGGTAGTATTGTTAGTCGGAGTGACATTGGAATCCTAGTTGGAGGAAGGCATTTAAGGTTGCTCAAGATTGCTTGGGTAGCTCTGTCGCCCACACTATTCCGCGAGCTAAGTTGCTGGATAGCACTATGACTGTCAGTCGAAATTTACACATTACTAAAAGATGAATTCAAATTAAAGGTTCTTTTTCAATAGCAATAAGTTCAGCTTTAATAACAGAAGTTGAGAGAGGAATAAAAAACAAAAACTAGAGCTATAAGCGTATCTGTCCCTTCGGGTTTTCGAATGTTTCTCTAACTAATTTAAAATCCACAGCCCATTTCCTTCTTAAACTCCAAGAAATTAATGGAAAAAATAAATATCTCGACAGTATAATGCAGCATCATAAGCTACCCTAAAACTGATGTACTTTGGACATTCCTTTATCAGTTCTTAAAACTGAAAATAGTTGAGACAATCATACACACAATCTATAATTTTTAACAAAAATTGCTTCACATATTGTTTAAAACAAACTGAAGGCAAAAAAATAAGTACATGTGGAAGCTGCATAAAAGCGCATCATGAAAATAAAAAAAGAACGAGGAAATAAACAGCATACAAAATTGTAAGCAAATAATTATAAAAGCCTTGGCACAAAATTTACCTCACGCAAAGAAGCAAAAAGCAAGCGGTAAACATCTCAGCGAGAAATAAATCTTAATAATTTCGTCGAAACAATTTTTCCTTAACTGAAAAGAATACTTGAACAAAATAAAAGATTTTCTTTAGACGAAACGCTTTTGAAAATTCCTCTTTTTTAAGGGGGCAACAAAATTATCTTAAAATTTTTCCAAAAAATATAGTTTTGGGATAAACATCAAGTTTACGGCAACAAGAGCTTCATTACACATTAAATTTATGCAACTAGAAATTCCCTGACTCAAATCAACTTTAAATGTAAACAAGGTAGCATTTGGTACAAAGCATCATGTCCATTCAATAAGCAAGCGCATTTAATTCTTGCAGATAAAATTTTTAGCAAAAGCAACTATAATGTGCCCATTTTTTAATATTTAGTGCGTGAAAATTTTGAAGTCATTACTTACCGACTGTTTCCAAAAAAGACTGCTATCCAATTACCAATGTAAGTGTCAGAAATCCAAGAAAATATATAATACATTTTTTATCTACGTAAAATGCATTATACATTTATCAATTCGATGAAAAGTTGAAACAAATATTATTTTCCGCGATGTTTTGCTACTAAATAACGAACTTTTTTTTAAAAATGAAACGTCTTTTCGAATTAAAATAAAAATAACGCTCAAAAATTTATTCAATTTTAATTTCATGCCTAATTAATTCATACTCTTTGAGGCAAAATTTTATTGTGATTATGATTACATCAAAGCTTAAAAGTTGGACATTCTGAAAGCTAAATTTTCAAGTTTCAACAAAAGAAAAATTGTTCGACTTTTAATTGTCTATAACCTTTTCCTTATCTAGAACAAAGTGACCTGTTCCGGTAACTAATATCAATGGCGTCTAAAAATGCTCTCAAGGAAACAGCATTGAATTTTAGTAAATGTACGAAAAACAAAGAAGTTAATAAATAAATCCTATTTTTGAATGTAATTTTATCAGAAACATATAAAAGGAAAAATTAAATATGTCTCTCAGTCATATTTTCTACACTCTCTAAAGAATGAATTTTCTAAAAGAAAAAAAAAATGTTTTTTTTCACGAAATTAAATAAACTTCAAACTTCTTTAAAATGATATAGAATATGATCCAGAAATACCACTTCGTCATGGATGCTAACACAATCCGGCTTTTACAAACCTCTTTGAATCCGATTATTAGAGTTAAGCTAAAAGATGCTTTTCCTAACAATTTTCCTTCTACAGAACGCCTATTATGAAAAACCTTTTATGGAAAACTAACAGCATTCACGGTACTCAAGAGAAAACTGGTTTACTGTGAAAATTAACTAGAACTCACTCCATTCATAATAGTGACTATTTGTGGTGCATTCAAAGAATTTGAAGACATTCCTCAGTTTTTCTTCCTTCTTTCATTAGAACGTTTCTTCTTGCTCTAAATTTACGTGAATGAATGTGACAAGGGAGAGCTATTTTATTGCAATTCAAAAATTCGCGAAATTAAAGCAATTTAAAGCAGTCTAAAAATAGGCGATAATAAGAAATTTCAAGCATTACAAAGGAGCTTTTTTTGGTAAAGTATTTATTTTTATTTTTATTTTTTCCTCAACAGAATTTTACAGAACTTTGCTTCTACGGAGTTTACTATTTTCGCTTAAAAAGTAAAAAAAAAAAAAAAAAAAAACTGCGCTGGGCTATAAATTGAGACTATACTTGCGACACTATATATTTATGGGAATTGTGATCCTTACTAAAACGAATGTAACTAATTGCTTCAGATATGTTTTAAATAATAATGCTTTATCTTTTCCTGTACATTAAGTAACTTTATTATCCTGTACTCTAGAGAAATACTGAAGGAAAAATTTAAAATTTAAATTTAAAAAACAAAGAAAGTACTAGATTTTCAAAAAAGTTAGATAAAATTATTATTATCATTTTGTTTATTTATATGCTACATTTTAAAAACGTTATTTTGAGCCAATATTCAGCAAACATGTTAGTGACTTCAATGCTTTTCAGCTGATTTATTCGTTTAAGTTAAATTTTTTTTCAAAGAAAAGGTCAGTAATAAAAATTTTGGCTATGGATACAGGATTTTTTAGGATCGAATGACTCATCATTTGCAGCAAATTTTTACACCATATGGAAAATTGATCTTTGTATGCGTGTTATACTGCCTCGTACATTAATTTCCTTTACTTTAATTCATTTTCTCCTTACAGGTCCATTCTTTACAATCGTCATGACGAAGCCTCTATCTGCTTTCTTTTTAAAAAAAGTTAGATTTGGGTGACATAAATTTTGAGCCAGGGTCGTCATTTCCACTTACGTTGCCTTCATTTCCGTATCCTCCGTCCTCCCCTTTGTAGTTCCCTTGTCCGGGTCCGCCGCCGGAAGTGACCCGGATGGCGCCCTGGTCCCCGCGCAGGCCCCCGAAGCCCCCTCGCTCGCCGACGAAACCACCACCGCCGAAAGCAGAAGCGCCACCAGCTTTACCTGCCCCGTAACCGGACTGAAGGCCTCGTCTAACCTGTTCGTCGGCACCTCCGGCTCCACCTGCTCCGTATCCTCCGGAGCCTCCTGCTCCACCTGATCCATATCCTCCTGAGCCTCCGGCTCCACCTGCTCCGTATCCTCCTGAGCCTCCGGCTCCACCTGATCCGTATCCTCCGGAACCTCCTGCTCCTCCAGCACCACCAGCTCCATATCCTCCGGAGCCAGCTGCTCCACCAGCGCCAAATCCTCCGGCACCACCTGCTCCGTATCCTCCGGAGCCTCCTGCTCCTCCAGCTGCACCCCCATTGCCATATCCTCCTGCTCCACCAGCTCCACCATTGCCATATCCTCCGGCACCACCTGCTCCCCCAGTACCTCCTGCGCCTCCAGCTTTAAATCCTCCTCCAGTAGCACCACCATTGCCATATCCTCCTGCTCCAGCAGAGCCACCATTGCCGTATCCTCCGGCACCACCTGCTCCACCAGCACCTCCTGCGCCTCCGGCTTTAAATCCTCCGCCGGCGCCTCCAGCAGCACCGTAGCCACCACCGGCTCCGCCTCTAAATCCACCATTTCCTCCAGCAGCGCCTCCACCGTAATTACCACCGGCACCACCGCCTACAAAAGAAAATTCGTCTGAGCGGAGATGTTTATAACTCCTCAACTTTTTCCATGTTTCTTAGGGACTAAGTGTTCAATTTTTTTAATTCTATATTTGAATTTAGAAAACACACCTGCTCCACCACCATATCCTCCAACGGCATTTCCAGCACCACCAACACCACCGGCACCGCCACCTGAACCATATCCACCGCCACCGTTTCCTAAATGGAGAAATGTGTTCGTCAAAAATACAATTTTTTAGCAATATTATTCTTTACAGAAAGTTGTAGGTCCGGTGAACCTAAGTTAACTGGTTTCCATATTCTAACACAATCATGATTAACTACAGATATTAACCGGTTGTCCTATTCAGATGTGGTCTAAGAGGAAATCAACACTTAATAAATATCTAATGTTTATGTGGATTAAAAAAAATGAGATTAATTTTACCAAAATGTTAAATATGAGTTTCATGTTCTGAAAGTAGATTGAACTGCCATTTTTGTAGTTGTGTGCTGCAAGCACACCAAAAAATGAATGGATGACGTACTTCTTGTAGTTTTTCGTAAGTGTAATATTATTCGTTTGTTTTGTAGTTGCCTCTTTCATTCCTACCATAGGACGGAAAACCGTCATTTCCCATTTCCTTCGTTGTCATGACGATAGCTCATTCGCTAAATCCTTCGGCAAATTGTTTTGGGTTTATTTAGATCAAAGTATACATAGTAAAGCTCCGTTGTTTAACTGAGCTAAAGATAACAACATAACACTGGAATGCAATACTGTTTCAGTTCTTTTTACATGCTTTGCCAGCAAATGGTTGACTTCGGCACTCAATAGAAAATGGACGACGACATTTATAGAACATAATATTCTAGAACTAAATCCAATTCTAAAAAGTTTGGTTATGTGAGACAACAAAATTATCTGTATAAACTGTAGTTTAAATTGTTTTTAAACAAAAAAAAAGCAAAAAAAAAAAAATCACATTTTTAAAAATAACAAGGCAATCGGTCCAAATGTTTTCTGAAATTTACAGGATTTAGAACCTAGCAAAAATGTTCGTTTCTGTAACATGATACTAAAAACACATAATAAATGCAATTGTATAATGATTTTTTTTAAAGGTAAAAATAATTATGCGTACAGGAAATCATTTAAACTTCATGTTATTGCTCATGTTAAGTTCATATCAGTGTATACAAAATGTAGTTTGTAACTTTAGGTATTTTTGCTTTGCTTTCGATTGTAATCTTACATAACATTTTAAAAATTTGATTCTTACCACACTTAATTTTGAACACGAGGAAACGAATAATAATAAGAATACGAAAGAATATCAATTCATTAATTAATTAATAAAAAAAACAATAAAACTAAAAATAGTTAAGAAAGGTTATGCAATCAGGCAACGTACAGCATTATTTGGTGCTTATGTATTCTTCACCAACTTTTTTCTCGAACTCAAAATTATAGCCAAATAAAATATGAACCTGGTAAAAATCTTGTAATTATCCCCATCTGGAGGTTGCCCAAAATGTAAAGTGTTCGTTAGGTAACTCCATCACATTGGCGGCCTATCAGTTGGCTGCAGTTTTTTTTATATATAAAACCATTAAGATGGTAGTCACGAGGATCTCTGGGGTGAAATGAAATGAAATGAATGAAGTTTCTTATATGTCAAAAAATGTCGATGGGATAATACATAAGTCTCCTTTTTTGTTTTGTATTTGGTTAAAGCAATGCTTGGTCAAGTTGCGAGCGAATGCAGTTTTTTTTTCTCTTCATGCTATTTCGGCTTCCAAGTAAATAATAATATTATCAAGTATTGAGCTCGAAACTTTAATTAGTTTTGTTGGTTAAAAAGTAGACTTGAAAAAAAAAACAGCATTGGCTCCTTTTCATGGCTTTGACCATAATTAATATATGATCAAAAATTTCGAAATGGCGCTCCCTGATTCTTCTAAACAACGAAGTTGAAGCCTTTGAGAAAAATATTTTTACTGCATAACCCTTTATGTTCCAAATTAATTTAGCAAATTTTGAAAATCAGTAGGGTCTAAGGCCCCCTACACCTTAGGGCCCTAAGAACACTGTTTCCGATCGCAGATACCATCTGTCGGCCTCACAGCAAAGTACAAGGAGTGGTACTTAAGGTAAGTAGTCTGGTAACTTGGGTTCAGAAAATCGAATTTTTTTTTTTTTTTGCTTAACTTGAAAGTACAATGCTTTGAGAATATACTGTGAAAATTTCGGACAGAAATTCGAAATATTTCGGGAGTTAGAACGAGTGTCCTAGAGCGCCTCAGAGTCTAACCTTTAAAATAGTAGTCTGGTAACTTGGATTCAAAAAATCGAATTTTTTTTTTTTTTTGCTTAATTTGAAAGTACAATGTCTTAAGAATATACTGTAAAAAATTTCAGACAGAAATTCGAAATATTTCGGGAGTTATAATGAGTTTCCCAGAGCGCCTCGGAGTTTGTTGTTGAACTTTAAACGCGTTTTTCTCAAAACATTGTTTTTCTGGTCGGCCCGGGTCCTAACTTTTTTTCTACTGAACCGATTGCTTTCAAATTTTAACAGGCTGTTCTACACACTTATAGTTCTCGTCGGTACTAAAGAGAATTTTTTCCCCCCTAGCTTTTTATTTTACAACCCTTTCTTTGCTAAAATAAAAGGACTTTTTTTTTCTAAGTCCACCATTTTGTTATTTACCCTTGAAATTTAACTTCAGTAGTTCCGATCAGAATGACGTGTCTATAGGTTAAAAATAATCAAGAATATTTGATTTCAGATAACATCAAGAGCCAAAATCACCCGGGCCACCCACGTGCATTTTTCTTGAGGTTCCAACTTCGAGTGACAATAATAATAGTAATAAACTATTAAATTTTTTCAAATAAATGTTTTTCTATATTTTCAATATGTAAATAAAAACACTCTTAATATTCAAGATAATTCATGTTTATTTTCCCATAAAAAACCACCGTCCAAAAAAGTCATGAAAATAGGCATGAGTTACCAGACTACTACCTTAAAAGCTTCAGCATGATTCCAGCCATGTAGGATTTATAATACTAAATTAATGTAAGCGGGACTTCCGAGTCCCGTCGGGGCATAAGGGGTCAAGCAAACTCTTCTTTTTGAATACATACCTCCTCCTGCTCCTCCTCCATACCCTCCTCCTCCGTTTCCACCTCCGTTACCGTACCCTTTCTGGTGGCTCTCCGTGAGAACCGAAGCCAGCAGGATCACCCCCAGTAAGAAAGCCTGCAAGGAAACGAGACTCCGAATTAGCTTCGTAGGTTATCAGGACGAAAAAGAAGAGATTTGCAAGAAACATTAGCTTAATGCAATGCCAAAAATCTGGTCAATGCTATTTTGAAATAAAAGCATCGATTGCCGCTTAAAACAGGCGGCAGAGGCTCCAAATATGTGTTAGTTCATAAAGCAGTGAGTAACCGCCCCTAAGCAAGGGCTAAGGCAGAAACATGCAAATGTACTACCAACTCGGCTATTTCGATCCATGGACAGCTGTTTCGATCTGATTATGCTCTCATCAGCATGGAATACGAAAGTAGTAGAGTTGGAGGCAAAAATCAGGTACGTCATTTCAAGTTTTTCCAGGGGAGGGGGGGGGGCAAAGGGTCCACACACAATGCAATTTCATCGGAAAACATTAAAAACCACGCCCACTTATATGTAAATGCATTAATTTCTCAAAGCCAGGGGGGGCAATCGACCCCCCCTGCCCCCTAAATGATGGGCCTGGCAAAAATCCTCCTTCTCCGCTTAGGGGCGGTTACTCACTGCTTTATACCTTGAGCTCTGCCCAAAAAATGTACGAGTTGTACCGTACCAAGTGCGGTCGCTCGCTGGTATGCTAATTTCACATTAGCTACCACTTTTTTTTGGCTCTCTTTGCTTTATAAGAGGATTTTTGCCGCCAACTCGACTACTTTCGTATTCCATGCTGATGAGAGCATAATAAGCTCGAAACAGCTGTCCATGGATCGAAATAGCCGAGTTGGCGGTGTATTTCATGTGTTACTTCCTTGCAATTCATAGCCAGCTCGTTTATTCCATCCATGGATGCTTTATACCCGAGCTAAAAAATCTTACGTTTTAAAGTATGAACTTTAAATAACTCTAAGTATTTCTTTGGAATCCTCAGAAAATGCTTGGAATCGCTTTCAAAGAAAAGTTTCCAGTTAGTCCTACATAATTTTCTCGTTTAGAAAAAAAAAAAGAGAAAATCAAGAGGGAAACGAAAGAAGAATTTGAAGAAATAAAGTAGACATAGCTGCTTTTTACACGACTTTTATTACTACAAAAAAGACTCAATGCTGTCTCGTAATAGCTGTTTGCTGTAAAATTCTCAAAATAGTCGATTGCAGAATATACATTCTATCAAATTTTATGCTCTATGATGCCTCCAGTATGCCGTAAAAAAGCAAGGGCTCAATATTTTCTCACGAACATATTAAAGCAACCAAAGTAAATTTTAAATGCTAGCAAAAGACTACTATGATTTACTGATTTTAAATCAGTGTAACCACAACTTGAATGAAATTCAACTAAATTAAACATTATACATTATTTCAGCGATACTAAAATTAAATTAAAATATACTTAAAAATAAATGGTATTGTAAGGTGACTCTTCAATTTCTTCATCCTTAGGTTCACCTGTTTTCATTAAAAAGTGGTCTCTTGTAACTCCGAAATACGTGTCTGCAATCATTTCCAAATTCCATGCTTTACTAGTGTTGTTTCTGTAATTTATACTCGTTCCTGTATTCTAAAATCCGGTGACGGTCACTTTTTTAGCCGTTAATTGCTGATCGATTGGTTCTCGAACTATTTTTTTTTCATGAAAGCTCTTCTTTACACCATATTAATAGAATTAAAATACTTTTATCACAATAACTTATTTAAGATTAACAGGAGCAAGTACTATTAAGAAATAAATGAGTCAATAGTTGTAGAAAAATATATTTTAACGCCTCTACAAGTATGTTTCACGCTTAAAAATCAGAAATAAGACCCAGAAATTCAGTCAGGGGAATTTTACTCTTTGTGTTTTAATAAAAAAGTTTCCTCATGGGGAGAAAAAGAAGCATTTTGATATTTTAAAATATTATATTTTAATGTTTTATTATTTTTCAGAAATAAATGTCAACCATCGTAAACGTTAAAAATTAAAATGTTATGCATCTCTCTTTTCTTTGTTATATTAAATTTCCTCCTCAGAAAATTACTTTTTTCGTGGAATTAAACACTATTATTACGATGTTTTACTGATTCTATATTCATTGTGGAAAGAAAAAACATTGCGCTATGTATGGTTGTAAGTACATAAATTATGTTGAAAAATCAAATGGTAAATCCAACGCTATTCAAGCACACACAATCGAGTCTCGGTAACTCAAAGTCTCAAAGTACAGGCTAAAAGCTTCCAGTTATTGATAGTTCGATTTATAGGAAGTTTCCACAGCCTTCTGCAGAGTTGTCACTCTTAAGAATAAAAACTTCGATATAAAGTTATCGAAAAAAATCGAGTTAGTAAAATCGATTTATAAGACTTCGAGTTATCGAACCTCAACTGCATTTGTAAAATTAATACATTTACGCCAATTTCGCTGCTATAAGGAACCTATTATTCGACACAGAATCACTATTGAGCTTCCAATGCTGAACAGCAATCAGCAAAAATTACTTTGCCGATTGCTGCTTTGGGAAAAGTTCGTGCGTTTAACAGGATTGATTTTATTATGTACACCTTCTGTAGTAGTTTCAATATGAAATATTTCTTTTTTACCCATTAATGCCTGACATTTTTTTCCCAAAGATATTTTGTATACTGTACAAAATATTTTTTTTATTAAGGAAAGAGTAATCGTCCTTTAAAAGTTGCGATAGACCCCAGGGGGTACATACTTTTTCTACTATTTTTTTTTCTGCCTACGATATAATATTTAAAAAGACAATTTATAAGAAGAAATAAAATCAGCAATTAACATAAACTGGGAAGCTGGGATTCACTTTGAAAACTCAGCTTTTTTTCTTGAGATAGTGAACGATGTCATTTTTGATAAAGATCATATTAAAACTGCTACAGAACACACTTTACAATGGTTATGTGCTGCAATCTGTTAATAACGAATTGAAACAATACCAAGGTACTAATTGAACACTATTATTTCGCTGAAATGTTCATTTTGGGGAAATTCAGATCCTTTTTTGGACCGTCCTTAAAAAGGAACGCTAGGCATTAATGAGTTAAGCTAGTATCAAAAATATTTTACTCTTTCGCATCTTATTTTTAAATCTAAATTCTAAAGTAACAATGCATAGTCACTCTATTGTATTTTTCTTCAATATCTCTTTTGCATAGATTCACTTGAAGCCTCAAAGTTATTTAATCTCCTTCAAGGGAGCAGTATCAGAAACCACAAATCCGTTGGAACTGGGACGGAAATTTATTTCACACCTCTTTTATGACCGATAAGATTTATTTTGCCTTAAAATTGAGTTTTACGATGACAGAAAATAAAGGAGATTTGCTTTCACTCGATCAATTCCTTTTCAAAAGATTTTGAAAAAAATAAAAAGCGTCTTCGAGCAAAATGGTATTTTCTTTGTGGTATTATATCTTCGAGTAGATCGAAATAAGAGACATTTACGAAATATTTGCTGGTTTGCTTTTCTTGTAATTTTACAGGGTGGCTAAAAATAGTTATCCTGTTTAAACCAGCTTAGAACTCGTTCTAATAAGCGTATGTCATTGAAAATTGATATTGAATGTTATATGGATCAAGGAGAAAATAACTATGGAGTAACAAAGTACTAGTTTTTCCGCCCGGCTAAGGGCTTCTTGTTTTCTATATCAATTGCAATTCTGAAATCCAATTTGTTGTAATTGATGGAGAAGTCGCGCTCTTAGGGCCCTGCTCCACATCAGCGGAAAACGCGACCGAAAACGAAGGCAGAGACCGAAAATCCGAGTACTTTCCATAGGAACGCCATTTATTCCATTTTACGTTTCTGCTTTACGTCAATGCGGAGCAGGGCCCTTACTGAACTCACCATAACACCAGGGCTCAATTTGCTCTCACCCTTTTTCTTAATTTAATGCAAATTCTCACACAATATACGGAATTCAGGTTATAATATGAATAAAAATGAGCTCTGAGACCATAAGGCTCCCACAGCTCTTTTGTTAGAAATTGAGCTCCATTCATGTGCTTCGAAGGTGTAATTGAAAAAATGGAAAGATCATTTTATAAATCCTTTAAATAACACATTTTTTCGTTTATTAAATCGTTTTTTTTTTCTTCATGTACCCCTCTATCACCTGGTGAAAAATATTAAGCTTGTATTTCCTTAATGCAAATTTCTTTTCTCCATAATCCATATCACGTACAAGTATCATTGACTTACGCCTTTATGAAAAAGATCTATATATAGAGCCAAGCAGGGTAAATTTAATCAAATTCAACTTTTATTACTCTAATTAAAAACGTTCCTATTTTCATATAAATGCCTAATTTAGTATTACATGTTAATGGCGTGAATTTGAAACAGACCAGGTCAAAAATGATTGAAAAAATCATAAAAAAATTATTTTTAAATCAATATACGTAAAATATCGTTATACGACTTCAATTCACCACAATGAACCGAAAACTGAATTAATGGGTCATAATACATGAATCATTTAAAAACTAAGAAATCTGTTCGCTTGTCGTAATGTTTACAAGCTTGTTTTGATTGTTAGCTGATAATATTTATTCTAATATAGTATATGAAACATTTATGAAATACTATTCAGTTGGAAAATTGAAAAAAATGCGAATGCTTTTATCAATTGAAAACCTGAAAGAGGTGCATCATCAACTGAAAACACAAAATAATCGTATCGGAAAACTGTTTGCAAGATTTAGCGTAGAGGGAAAAAAAGGGTCCTCTCATAATTTAAACCTTTTTTTACAAAATTGATCTCGGATTGATTGTATTATTCATGAACGTCGTCCTCGATCTGTCGAAACTTCTCTCTGGGTCTCTCCGAAGAAATGGGGAACGTTTTCGACATTGCATACTGAGTCATGAACATTTTTAGAAGAGTGCAGTATGGTCGGATAATAAAACAGTTTGATTAGTTTGCGTTTAAATAAGCGAAATCCTACTGCACATGGAGACGGCACATTTTAAATGAAAGACTTTATTTTCGTCGTTTTAATTATAGGCATAATATGATGAGTTTTTATCGAAATGTTCAGGCTCATTTCTTTACTCATTGAGAAATTTTACTTGCTCTTTTTTATTTATTTATTTTTATTTTTTAAACTATTGCTTAAGTTTTCATATTTTTTTTTTTCTTTTTAAGACTCCTCACCTTATCCCTTAATTAGATATTAGACAACATTTAACTTTAGGTACAAATTTTTACTCAGCTATAGTTGAAGTAAATTTATGTATCTATTGTAATTGTTTTATTAATCTATTGAACATTTCAATTTTTCGAACCATGAACGTAAAGTGAACGTGCAATCTTTCAATATGCTGTTGCAGCAAGTTGCAGTAGCTTATTCCACAGAAAATCAGACTGAAAAAAGTTTTAGAGAAAACTTGATCTTTGGCCAAGTCTTCAACAAAAATCATTAATTCCTTCAAAGTAACAAAAGCCGGCAAACATTCAAAACCAGAAAGCAGGAAATTGGAAGAGCGCTCCTGATAAAGAAATCAATTGGCGGAACTCCCGATTTCAATTTCGAGAAGATAACACCTAACGAGGCATGAGGCACGATTTCCTTCAGCAAACAGCGATTGAACTTCAATCATATGGCCCTAATGACCTCGCTGCTCATCAACAGAAACATCCTCATCTTGCGTTTTCCTTCCAAATAACACAAACCTGTTGACTCTGAGAACCTCTTGTTGGGGACAATGGAAAAACAGCGGTTCGTTAGTTTCGAACACCTTGTTCCGGTGGAATGGCTTTGGAGGGGAAATTTTTGAATCAACAATCGGTTCATCTTCAGTTTATGATAAGAGTAAAAGAAGTTTGACGAAATTCCGGAAAGGGATTCACGGTTGTGTTTTGTATGTCTAAGCAAAGATTGGCACATAGTTTGTACAATTAGAATGATTGTTTCAGTGCATTGCAACACAATCCTTTTTTTTTCTTGCAATCGGTAGAAGCGTTCAATATTAATATTGAGTCTCCTGATTTAAATGAAATTCGTTCGAAATCTGCTAAAACTCTCATTTTTTAACCCTTATTCTTGTTATTAGCAGCAGCGTTCATTATTAAAATTGAATTTCTTGATTTTAACGAAATTCGTTCGAAATCTGCTAAAACTCTCACTTTCGAAACATTGTTCTTGAAATCAGCAGAAGCGTTTTACATTAAAATAGAATTTCCGAATTAAAAAAAAAAATGTTGGAAACCTGTTAAACCTCATTTTTTATGCCTTCTTGCAATCAGCGAAAGCGTTCAATATTGAAATTAAGTTTCCTGATGTAAACTAAATCTGTTCGAAATCTGTTAAAGCTCCAATTTTTGAAACATTCTTCTTGTAATTGGCGGAAGTGTTCAATATTATAACATAATTTTCAGGCTTAAATAAATTCGTTAGTTCTTCTAAAGCTGTCACTTTTGAAACCGATTACTACGATTCTTTTAAAGAGATAAAACATTTTTCCAATTTGAGTTTCTGTCTTTTAGAAGTTAAAATACTAGGGATGAAATTGGTGCAAAAAAGGCATAAATATTTATAAATTACTTCAAAATATTATAAACATGAAAATAAGTATACAACCGGACATTTTAATGAGAACTACTTGAGTCATGAAAACTTTAAATAATTAACAACCAAGCTGTTGTATTTATCACAAATCAAAAGAAATTTTTAAATGATTGCCTACGACGTTGATCATTTGTTCAATCAATTAAACTTGCATAATATACAAAAAATAAAATTTCTAGTAAAATAGTAACAAAAACAGCGGGTTTTTATTTCCTATTCACGTGTTTCGCTGAATATGTCTTGCTACTTTGCTTATCTAATAATGTCGATTTTTTGTGTAACTGAAAAGCATGTTTAGTTTACTAAAATGTTGAACACTTTTTTATTTACTAATTATTATATCTAAATAAATAATTTTTTTCTTAGTAGAAATAAAAGAGTTAAGTTCTATATTTCTGAAACATTCTTTTAATGATGCATTTGCATAAACATACAAAACCTTCTCTTGCTTTAGCTTTAGACAAGTCATCTTCTTTAATATGAATTTAAAATTTATATATTTTTGGATCTTTCACTTGCTTTATCAAAGAGAAAATCTTTCACAATACAAGACTTTGTCAGATCATTTAAATTTTGGAACTAAAGTATTGAAAGCCCAAATTGAAGTTTAACAGAAAAAAATAAAAAAAATTCCATGCAAAATGTTTCGAATTCGATTCACACAAATCACAAAGAATTGATAGAATTTATCATCACATCCTCAATCAATTGTTTTTCTGTATATCATGCTACAAGAAAAAGCTTCTCCTTTAATCATTTGAAGAGAAATTGTAGTTTATCGTTAAAATATTTTGTGATTTTTCTTTTTAAAAGGATTCGATAGTTTTTTTCTCATCGTTTATGTAAGATATAGCTTTGTACTTTACACTCAAATAAAATTAGAAATAATTTCTTCCACAAAGTTATTACATTTTAAGGACACGGCTTATTCAAAAGAGGCATTTCTTTAGCAATCAAGATGCTAGTCCAAAATTAATAAAATAAAATTCAATACAAATTAGTTCATTTTTGTCATTTTAAGCTGTATGTTTTCTCCTCAATGAGTGCAACAGTAAATCTATTGTTACCAGACAGTACAAAAGCTAAATGGAACTGTACCACAGTACTTTGACGAACTTTAAAAAAACTGATTCAGCATATCGTTATAGTTAAGAATAGTTAGGACTTCCAGAGAACACGTATCCATTGGCTGAAGCTCACTTACCTTCCCTTCCATCACAAGCCGAGTCCCTCTGAGTCGTAAATCAAGTTAGTTCCAAAGGGAGGTGGGAGGCTTCGTCAATTGCTCTGAAGCCCACAGAAGAGAAAGTGATGTTCCAAAAGGTCCAGCCTCGGCCTTTATATACAAATCCAAGGAACCATGTCATCGCGTCCAGTCCTGACCCTGCCGCTTTATCCTCGGAATCTTCCCTACCCCCCTTTCACGTTCGAAATCAGGGCAAGTGGATGGTGATGATGATGATGCCAGCAAACCAGAAGGATGGACGAAACCTCCGGACGGACTGACTTAGCTCATCTTTCCTCCTCCTTTCTTCCCGCGCGCGCGATTTTTCACTTTCGCTCTCACTCTCATCGTTCTTCTTTTCCCCCCTCCTCCCCCCCTTGTTCTTTTACCTTCGATTTCTGGCTCTTTGGATGATGATTCTTCTTGTTGTTATCTCGTGTCTTAATCGGTCTGTGGGGTTAGGTAGAAATCACGATTTGATCGTGTGTTTCTTTTTTGTTCGATGCAAAATTACCATTCAATACTGAGTTGAAAAAATGGCAATGAATTTCGCAATTTTTCTCTACTTTGGGGCAGCAACAACTAGTGTCAAAAATATCAGTTTCACAAAATATCAGTCTAATCATTTTCTGGCTCTATCTAACCTTTACACCTGACCCCAAGGAAATTCTGTACTTTCGAGCCAGGCTAACGTAAATCCATCTTCGTAACTTTTCAGGAGAAGGCGGAAACAATTGTCGGATGCATGCAAAGGATGGGACTTGAATGTTACTAACCCATTAATGCCTAGCGTCCCTTTTTAGGGACGGTCAAAAAAAGAGTCTGAATTTCCCCAAATGAACATTTCAACCAAATAATAGTGTTCACTTAGTACCTCGATATTGTTTCAATTCGTTATTAATAGATTGCAGCACATAACCATTGTAAAGTGTGTTCTGTAGCAGTTTTAATATGACCTTTATCAAAAATGACACCGTTCACAATCTCACGAAAAAAAGTTATTTCCAAAGTTATTCCCAGCTTCCCAGTTTCTGTTAATGGCTGATTTTATTTCTTCGCATAAAAGTATTTTTAAATATTATAGCGTAGGCAGAAAAAATTTTAGTAAAAAAAGTATGTACCCTCTGGAGTCTATCGTAACTTTTAAGGGACGATTTTTCTTTCCTTAATAAAAAAAAATATTTTTTACGTAGTATTTTTTTTATTATTTTTTCCTGTCCATTAAACACTGTTTGTAACCAGTATACGAAATATCTTTGGGGAAAAAAATGTCAGGCATTACTGGGTTAAATATAATTATGCAGAAATTTCTTTTGCAGAATAACGTTTTCATGGGTCCATGCGGAATAAGATTCCACATAGTATTCAATAACAAAGTGAAATTCACCATTTTTGTTCTGGTTCTGAGGTACAGAATTTTGAACGTCCCAAGGAGGGCACAATTTACATGGGATCTCGTCGGGGCTCAGCTTCAGTACTTTTTTTGAGCATTATATGAATTTGCTCACTATCAATGGAATTCAGGTTATTTTCACGCTCAAATAAGGTCTAAAGACTATATAGGGCTTCCACACTTTTTCTGCTAGAAATTAAACATTGACTTCAAAAGCAACATACGTATAATTTTCAATTGATTCAACTCTTAGACAACAATCTCAAACAGTCTCCGTAGATGTTGGAGATATGCTTTCAAATAAAATTTAAAAAAAAGAGAGAGAGTGGGGGGGGGGGGAGAAAGAAAGAAAGAAAGAAAACACACACGGTACAAGGGTACTCCATATTTGGATTTACTGTCATATTAGGTGAATTTATACCTTACTATTCAAAATAATGTAGAATTTCACGATTACATGATATTTATTCTTAAAAATGAGTAAATGGACTCCTCGACCTCAAATAAGTCGACGTAAATCGACCTCACGAATGACATGCGAGTACTAAAATTAAAACTGGAAGACAGAGAAATCCAGCGTCACGATTTTCTGCTTGGGCTAGTAACTGTCTGGTTTTCGTTGATTTTCTTTAAAAGCATAGTTTGAATTTAGAAATAAAGAGCATTATGAAACAGATTAGCATTTTTACTAGTCATTCAGGGTGACTTTGATCCGTATTTCTTCTATTTTTAACTGCTCCCATAGTTTATTAATAGTGTTATTGTATCTACTGGCATAAAACTGAAAAAAAAATCGTAAAGTGTTGTATAGTTTTCTGTAATTAAGAAATAATAATTTGCTCAGTACTTTTGCAAAAAATAGACCTTTATATGTGCATTTTATTTCTGAAATTTTAAACTTTGATTTTAAACTGTGACATGTTCGAATATAAGGGACCATTATGTGTCACAATAGGAAGCATCAACATTCGGAGAAATTAATTTTGTATTTGAAAAATAATTATACTTTTATACTTTAAATAAAAGATAATTATTTGACTGTTGATACTTCATATTATGAACCATGATGGTTCAAAATTTTCTCATTCGGTATACGTTGACAAGCTATTCGCAAACTTCTGGAGACAGAAAAGCAATATCGTCTTCTTTTTTTATTTTTTTAAAATCTTTGTTTAATGATGCCTAATATCTCAATATATCTTCTGATAGAGTTTCGTGTGTGTAATTTTTTTCTTTTAATCGCTTTTTTTTTTTTTTTTTTTGTCATTCGCAAAATTCAGAATTTCATTCGGTAAATTTGAGTATTTTCCATCTCCCAATATATTAGGTTAAGAGTTAATCGGCCATAATCGGCCATTTTGCCGATTAACAATAATCGTCAAAATCGGGCCGATTAATCGGCGGAAAAATATTTTTCAGATATTATTCTTTAAAGTATACTTTCACTAGGAAACTATGATGAATAATTTTGTCTACAGTAATAAAAGTCCTCATAGTTGTTATAAAGTTTTTTTAAATAAATTCTCCTACTTTGAATAAACATACATAGACAATGATGCAACATTTTTCATGTGGCGATAGTTTTCTCGTTAGCACAGTGCTTTAAGATAACCTCTTATTTTCAAAGAATAAAAATGTTGAATTAAAATGCTACTGATTACTAAAATATATGAATTAAAAGTACTCCTAAATTGGAGTGTTCACCACATACTCCCCCACCCCCTTTTTTATGAATTTTTATTTCCAATTAACATAACTAACACTGTGTTAATAATATTATTGACACTAATATGAAAATTGGTTCTAAGAAATTTGATAAAATAATTGAAATTATTTTGTGAAAACTAGGAAAAGAGAAAAAAATCTTCTCCCAGAAATAAATTACTTACTATTTCTAAACTTGGAATTGTATAAGAGATAAAAAACAGTGATGGTAAAATTGGTAGTAGAAAAACAATTATCCCCTTATCATTAATCGGCTCAGCCGATTAATCGGTAATCGGTAATCGGCCAATTTGCTTATCGGTGCATCCCTAGTTAAGAGTGCCCCTGTAAATGATAAAGGTAAAAATTAGTGGTAAAGGAGTATCTAACTTTAAAAAAAAAATGGGTAGTGAAAATCGTTGTTAATCGCCACCTCAAAAAATGTACTAATGATGTTGAAGTGAGCAAAATGCATTAGGTAATTGGCAAAAAATTTCGCACCGAAATCTAGAGGCATCTTTTATGAACAATTGATTAAAAATATATTACTTCATTAATTAATGTGTTTGGGATGATTAGTTTCACTAAGTAAAAAAAATGGTTTAACACTTTGAAGGGAAATAAGTGGCAACTCTTTTAAAATGGAGGCTACCACAGCTTAATTTTTAACAAAAGACATCCACATGGTCTACAACCTGCAGGACATATTTAAATACTTAAACAGCATCCGTCTAAAATGAAAAAGTTCACTTAAAAAAAAGCACAGTAGCTGAGCTCCTGTGAGATCCAGTGCAAATTAAAGCCTAGGGGCTACTGATAAATTTGTTACGACCGGCCACTGGTGACAAAATATTTTCAACAGTTTTGCCTTTTGCTAAATGTCTACATCGGCCACCTTGTCTAGGGGTCACAGAAGCCTGACTGGTTGGGGAGGTTCCATGTTCGAATCCCGCCACGGGCATGGATGTACTGTCTGATTTTCTTAAATAAAACCTTCCGCATATTTACGCATGCGTCAGATCTCTGATCTTACCAGAATAGGGGTCATAGGTAAGATAACAACAAGGGGAAGAACAATAAGAAACATTTTGAGACATATCAAACAATGTGGAACGATGCTAATTTCAAACACATAGTTTAGCTGAATATGTCAAAAGGATAGCAAATGCAAGTTTTAAACTTAAAACTTCGGAAAGTTATCACCCACAACCATCTACCCTTTTTTAAGCGGAATGGTTCGCGAGTGCTAGGCTCGGCTTTCAAAGGACACAGACAGTATTTATTTTTTCTTGTCCTTTCTTCGTGGGAATGTATTAGGCTATGAGAGGTTGCCAACCCTATAAACGGGTCCCTATGGCGCTTGTGTACTGTGGAAATCGCACTTCACACCAAATGACGGTACAGTTTGAAAAGGGAAACAGCGCACCCCAAATTGCCAGTTTGGCAACCCATCTACCCCATCTAACCCATTTACCCCATCTACCCACAACCCATCTACCCTTTTTTAAGGGTAGATGGGTTGCCCCCCAAATTGCCAGTTTAGCAACCCATCTACCCCATCTACCCACAACCCATCTACCCTTTTTTAAGTGGAATGATTCGCGAGTGCTAGGCGCGGCTTCCACAGGACACAGACAGTACTTATTTTTTCTTGTCCCTTCTTCGTGGGAATGTGTTGTGCTATGAGAGGTTGCCAATCCTATAACCTGGTCCCTATGGCGTTTGTGTACTGTGGAAGTCACACTTCACACCAAATGACGGTACAGTTTGAAAAGGGAAGCAGCGCACCCCAAATTGCCAGTTTAGCTAGCACAAGACAACAACAGCTGAATGACTGTTTGTTAAAATATTTTTCACATCAAAACTACGAGTCTTTTTTAACCTCATAAAAATAAATTTAAATAAATGCGACACCGCTTGGTATTTGTTTTATTGTATTAAATAGCTTTCTGTCTGGTGCACACCAGATAAGAAGCTGTGAAACTGTTTTCGCAGCCCCAGCGATGCGTGCCGAGATTGAGCCTAAAACAAATGTGGGTTATAAAAGAGATGAGACAGGTGATCAATGAACGTTGTGATTAATCACTTTCGAATCACTCAATGAACCCTGAGGCGGAATAAGGTTGCGAAAAAACTCGCGCACTCTTAGAAAAAGGCTTCCCAACTTCTCTCACTTCCCTTGATACTTCCTCAGGAAGATACGTTCCCCTTGTTACTTTGCCCATTGACCCAGAGACGCTGTGTTGTTTATTCATTCTGGGATTTCGCCCGGTCTAGTTGCTCTGAGCCCAGACCCGAAGTCAAAATATTGAAGACAAACAAAGAGTTTTTGGTTTAAAAAAATTGCAAACTAGTGCCGGTATGTTTCTTGAATTCTGCAGCACGGGTCGCTAAGGTGACCATCAGGGGTGTCCCGATGGTAGGTCACCGTGACCTTCCAAAAATTTCATTATGTAGCAAATTTAATCTGACGAATCATTCAGTTTGTGCAAAAAATGGCAATTTTTAAGTGCCCGAATGTCCCTTTGTATTCGATTACTCATTTGTACCTATCTGTATTTACTCATTCGGCAATATTAGGAGTTTCATTTTGCAAATTGAGAATTTCTTGTCTTCCCAAAAATTTGGGATCGGGGCGCCCTAGTGACCATTTGCTTTGTTTTTCTTCAAAATATGATATTTAACAATTTGAAGTGACTAGAAGCGTACTTGGAAAAACGCAGTTGTTTTTCAGCTTGAAGCTGTCCATAAATAATTTCCCACATTTTTTTCAACCTTTTCGATCCAACCCCCCCACCGCCCTCTTTTTCTTCTTTGTTACAAAGTGTCACACTTGAGTCCTTAATAACGTTTGAGGAGAGAAACAGAAGGAGAGTTTGAAAAATCCTACTTTGACCAAGTTAAAGTCAAGTTTAAAACCTAAACTGCGAAAACCCTGATACATTAGTTAGGAGCTAACTGTTGGAAAACTGCAAATCGTGATAAGAAGATGCCACTTGGTGGGAATGTTGTTTAGGGCTATTCATTGAAATTAAGACCCAGAGGCACTTTCAAAAACCGTTTTAATCCAAGATGGCGGCGTTTTTCAAAATGGCGGCCTATGCTACTGCCTTCGCAATTTAAATCACACAAAAGAGGTTTTTATATCAAATTATATGTTTTTCAGGCCAAGGATTTCATTTAGTATGTTGAAAAAGAGCTAAATGTTCATTTTGATGTTTATTTTTTTTATTTATTTTTTAAGAATAATATTGTTTACGAGAAGACTACATGTAGTATCTAAAATCTTTTAGAAAGTTAGCCAAATTGCGACCAAAGAAAATAAACTGGGAAACCTGGTGCGGTGGTAACCTAACCATGATCAAATTAGTCTCCTAAGAACTCCACACACATCTCCCAGCGGTGCTGCTATTGTTAGAAGCATTCCGAGAAGGCCCGTTTAGTCTGTGGAGTTAGCGACAAAAACAGCCGAAATATTTCACTTCCGGATACCAGTGTGAAATTTTGTACACAGCTTATGTACATATATAAGAACAAAAACCGCCGGGAGACACTTGATCAGGGGTCATGAACTCCCGTGATGACGTCATCAAGATGGCCGCTTTTACAGGTAAATATGTTCGTTTAATTGCTTAAAACTCCATCATAGATTGAAATATTGCAAAACTCAAATGTATCATTTGAAAGCTCTTTGAAAGAGCTATTTGGAAATATTTAATTTTTCTTTCTGAGGTCAAAGTCCCACCTGTAATGACGTTATCAAAATGGCCACTTTTACAGGTAAATACGTTTGTTTAACTCCCCCTAAAACTCCATCATAGATTTAATTATTTTAAAATTCAAATATATCATCTGAAAGCGCTTTAAAGTATTTATTTAGAGAGATTTAATTTTTCTTTTTGAGGTCAAGGGCCCACCTGTGATGACGTCATCAAAATGGCCGCTTTTACATGTAATTGCGCTCTTGTAACTGTTTAAAACTCCATCATAGATTTAAATATTGCAAAACTGAAATGTATCATCCGAAAGCGCTTTAAAAGAGCTATTTTATAGTGCTTGGTTTTATTTTCTAAGACAAATAGTTGAAAAGTTATAACAATTTTAAATTGAAAATGTATAACAAACGTATTTACCTGTAAAAGCGGCCTTTTTGATGACGTCATCACAGGTGAGCCTTTGACTTTAGAAAGAAAAATTAAACCTTTCTAAATAGCTCTTTTAAAGAGCTTTCAGATGATATAGTTGAGTTTTGAAATATTTAAATCTATGATGGAGTTTCAGGGGGAGTTAAACGAACGTATTTACCTGTAAAAGCGGCCATTTTGATGACGTCATCACAGGTGGGCCCTTGACCTTAGAAAAAAAAATTACATCTTTCTAAATAGCTCTTTTAAAGAGCTTTCAGATGATTAATTTGAATTTTGCAATATTTTAATCTATGATGGAGTTTTAGGCAGTTAAACGAACGTATTTACATGTAAGAGCGGCCATTTGATGACGTCATCACAGGTGGTCCCTTGACCTCAGAAAGAAACATTAAACCTTTCCAAATAGATCTTTTAAAGAGCTTTCAGATGATATAGTTGAGTTTTGAAATATTTAAATCTATGATGGAGTTTTAGGGGGAGTTCAACAAACGTATTTACCTCTAAAAGCAGCCATTTTGATGACGTCATTAAAGGTGGGACCTTGACCTCAGAAAGAAAAATTAAATCTTTCTAAATAGATCTTTTAAAGCGATTTCAGATTATATAGTTGAGTTTTGAAATATTTAAATATATGATGGAGTTTTAGGGGGAGTTAAACAAGCGTATTTACCTGTAAAAGCGACCATTTTGATGACGTCATCACAGGTGGGCCCTTGACCTTAGAAAGAAAAATTAAATTTTTTTAAATAGCTCTTTTAAAGAGCTTTCAGATGATATATTTGAATTTTGAAATATTTAATCTATGATGGAGTTTTAGGGGGAGTTAAACAAACGTATTTTCTTGTAAAAACGGCCATTTTGATGAGGTCATCACAGTTGGGCCCTTGACCTTAGAAAGAAAAATTAAATTTTTTTAAATAGCTCTTTTAAAGAGCTTTCAGATGATATATTTGAGTTTTGAAATATTTAATCTATGATGGAGTTTTAGGGGGAGTTAAACAAACGTATTTACCTGTAAAAGCAGCCATTTTGATGACGTCATTAAAGGTGGGACCTTGACCTCTGAAAGAAAAATTAAATATTTCCAAATAGCTCTTTCAAAGAGCTTTCAAATGATACATTTGAGTTTTGCAATATTTCAATCTATGATGGAGTTTTAAGCAATTAAACGAACGTATTTGCCTGTAAAAGCGGCCATTTGATGACGTCATCACAGGTGGGCCCTTGACCTTAGAAAGAAAAATTACATCTTTCTAAATAGCTCGTTTAAAGAGCTTTCAGATGATTAATTTGAATTTTGCAATATTTCAATCTATGATGGAGTTTTAAGCAGTTAAACGAACGTATTTACATGTAAGAGCGGCCATTTGATGACGTCATCACAGGTGTGCCCTTGACCTCAGAAAGAAACTTTAAACCTTTCCAAATAGATCTTTTATAGAGCTTTCAGATGATATAGTTGAGTTTTGAAATATTTAAATCTATGGTGGAGTTTTAGGGGGAGTTAAACAAACGTATTTACCTGTAAAAGCAGCCATTTTGATGACGTCATTAAAGGTGGGACCTTGACCTCTGAAAGAAAAATTAAATATTTCCAAATAGCTCTTTCAACGAGCTTTCAAATGATACATTTGAGTTTTGCAATATTTCAATCTATAATGGAGTTTTAAGAAATTAAACGAACGTATTTGCCTGTAAAAGGGGCCATCTTGATGACGTCATCACGGGAGTTCATGGCCCCTGATCAAGTGTCTCCCGGCGGTTTTTTGTTCTTATATATGTACATAAGCTCTGTACCAAATTTCACACTGGTATCCGGAAGTGAAATATTTCGGCTGTTTTTGTCGCTAACTCCACAGACTAAACGGGCCTTCTCGGAATGCTTCTAACAATAGCAGCACCGCTGGGAGACATGTGTGGAGTTCCTAGGAGACTAATTTGAGCATGGTTAGGTTACCACCGCACCAGGTTTCAAGGTTTATTTCATACGGTCGCAATTTGGCTAACTTTCTAAAAGATTTTGGATACTACATGTAGTCTTCTCGTAAACAATATAATTCTTAAAAATAAATAAAAAAATAAACATCAAAATGAACATTTAGCTTTTTTTCAACATACTAAATGAAATCCTTGGCCTGAAAAACATATAATTTGATATAAAAATATCTTTTGTGTGAGTTAAATTGCAAAAGCAGTAGCATAGGCCGCCATTTTGAAAAACGCCGCCATCTTGGATTAAAACGGTTTTTGAAAGTGCCTCTGGGTCTTAATTTCATTGTATAGCCATTAGCAACATTCCTACCAATTGTTATCTTCTTATCACGATTTGCAGTATTTCATTGATTTTTGACAGTTAGCTCCCGGACTATAGGGAACAATTTTTAACAGAAGAAAAATCATAAATTGAATTACCGAGGCCCAAACAAGCAACATTTGTTAACATTTTCACTTATCCTGTGATTAAACTAAATAGTGATTATTTTAATTTCTACACTTTAAAATCTGATATTTGCTACATTAAATGCTATATTTAGAGAACTGTAAATTAATATTACGCACAAATAAGTCCTAAATTCTTCATATTAAAATTTTTATTTGCCTGAAGCAATTACAATTAGTATCCCTCATCAAACATAAAATACGTATCACTTACAGAAACAAAAAAAAAAAAAAAATAACGAAAATGTAATGAAATTCTTCATTGAGCAAGACTATAACAATTTATCTTTTTTGGTTAACTTTAAGTGGGTATGAATCAAGAAAATAATAGGTAGAGGGATCTCTCTCTTGTTGTCACATTGTTTCATGTGAAGTCTACTGCTTTACATTTACATGCAGATTGCACAATGTTATTTCATTGCAAGCATCAACTTTTATCAACGATTTAAAAGCATAAACTTTCCTTTATATCATTTCATTTATTCATCTGCCATTACATTAAAATAGTTTTATTACTTGCATGAAACTTTATTACCATTAATGCCCGTTGCTAATTTTTAGCAGGAAAACTATTACTTCAGCTAACGTTACATCACAAGTAGACGCAGTATAGCCTATAAAAGGTGGTGAGATACCAAGCTTAATCAAACCAAACAATCACAAGCGTATTGTTTTATTATTAATATTCATTTTTAAATAATATTAGTTCATTAATTATTAGAAAATTACTTCAATTACCAGCAATATTACTATTGTTGCATTGCAAGTATCTTGCTTCATTTTAAACGATGTTGTTCTTCTTGGGGAAGCTGCTGTAGTAAAGCGAGTTGAATAGTGCAGTAAATATTAACCCCCCCCCCTTTAAGCAATCACGATTGCTATTTGTTCTCACTCGACCGTAGTTGGCGTTAACTCTTTTCTCGGAGTAAGAAAGTGCGGTAAATATCGCGAGATTGCTCCAGAGAAAGAGCGTTGAAAAAGATGTAATGCAAAATCTCGTGAACACGATAATCAGTCTCTACTGATAATAAAGATGAAGGTGGGTCTGTCTTTCTTTCCTTCTTTCTGTCTGTCTGTTACGCGCGTAGCGCCAAAACCGTTCGGTCGATTTTCATAAAATTTGGCAAAAAATTAGTTTGTAGCATGAGGTGTGCACAACGACCGCTTTTTCGAACATTCTATTTCGTTCTTTTTTCATTTTAATTCGTAGCTCATTTTTCATACAAATTTGATAAAATGGGGAGAAGTACTTCATACACATTTTCAAGTCTTATGTTACGCGAAAGCTTGAAATTTTTTGCTAAAAATGATGTCAGTTTGAAGATTTTATGGGCATTAGAAGAGCTGCAATAATTGTTTTAGAATCCCGAAATTCAAAGCTTGCCTTGAACGAGCCATAAGTGATTAAGCTCGAGAATAACATTTGAAAATAAAGATGAAACGCATTATTTTATCAATGGAAATTAACTTTTCATGTTGTCACCATGGTTACGTTTTTATATCTTTTATTTGTTTCGTTCGTTTTTCCTTAATAATTTTTCAAATGTACTTATTTGTTTTTGCAGCAATAAAATGAGTTAAATGAGATATTTTAACTTGAAAAAAATCGTCTGTTTTTATTTTTCAGTTTTTTAAGGAATAAAAACTCGTAAAATCAAATTGCGGTATTGCAATGTTCTTTTTAAAATGTTTCATTTCGAAAAATATATTATTTTGTTTTTAAAGCAAGGAAAGAAAACTTCCTTCTTTGTTTAAACTTTAGTAAGATTTCTGTTGGTTTCTGTAAGCAACAAAATTATTCTTATTTACTTTTATCTTCTTTTTATATCATACTTTGAAGGAATTATAGTTGAATTATAACTAAAATTGAGTATTATTTCTGCGATATCTATTTATTACCAAATGACCTTTTAATTTAGTACCACGGGCAAAGCCGTGCGGGTAACGCTAGTAGTAAAAAAAATCTGGTAAGGCATTTTAAATTTTCGTAGCCGTTCGGCGAAATAGGTGCCACGCGCTCTTTTTTTTTTTTCAATAATCGAATGCCATAGTTCTTTTGGGTTACAAAAACGCGAATTAATTTTTTCTTAAGCTATTAAACAGTAAATAAAAGATCTTCTACTCGAAAAGGTTTAGGATTTGATTTATGTTCATGCTCATCCCCCTGGAGGACTTTCAAAAAAACTTTTCAGCATTTGAGATGCGAGTATAGGATAGTAGAATATTTTTTTTTTTTCTTTTTTTACACAGAAGCCATCAGCTTCGACATACATGAGGATTGCGTAGAATGTGCCTGGCCTCCTAACAAACACAGGACAGATTTACGGCACAGAGAGGTTGAAATAACAACCATAGGCAGGGCGGGACTCGAACCAGCTACCACTTGCTTACTAGGAGAAGACTCTACCTCTGGGCCACCGTGGCCCCCTAGGATAGTAGAAATCTCTTGGTTTTTAAAGCCGCATCGACTAGAACTTTTCGATATTAATCCGAATGGTTAAGTGTCGAGCTATGAGTAAAAACGAAAAATGTCATGTTGTTACGTAAAGAGAAACACATTAACACAGTATTTGACAAATAAAAATTTCGTAGCTATGACAGGAATTCAAGTGAAACAGCATTACAATCACTTCGAATTGCAATCGCTACTGGAAGTGAATTACATTATCATCAACTTAACTTGGCACTGACGTCACTACGGGTGGAGCCAATAAGAGGTCACAAGCAGTCAGCGATCTCCTCTTATTCGCCAAGTAGGCTGTGACGTTTTATCTAGCTCGTTTTTCATAGGCAAACGTCACGCTGACGTCACGATGTTTTTATCAAGAAACGTTCTAATGTAATTCATTTCCAGTAGCGATTGCAGTTTGCGATCACCTGTTTCACTTGAATCCCTGCCTTAGTCATTAAGCTGTGTTCTCATAATAATACGAAAGCAGAAAAAAAACACTGCAAACGAATACCGTCTGGTATAAAATCTTTAACTGATTTATTTTTTATCGGACTTCAACAATATATACCTTCTACGCAGATAACAAAAGAGTAGCTGTTTTCCCCCATTGTTCCCTTTTCTTGCACTGAAAAAAAGATTACGTTACACCTTCGGGACAACTTAAAATAATGTAAAGAAATCTCTCATCTTAGCCGCTAGACGGCCGGCGTCCATATCAGAATTAGTCTTTTGAAGTTTGGCAACGACTTAAATAAACTATTGTTTTTCCGACGTTCTAAAGATTTTGTCATGTTGTGAGAACGATGCGGCAAAAATAATGTTAACAACGTGCATAGCCGCTTTGTGAATAAATTTAAAGCAACTTTAATTAGTTAAAAATAAATGTTTACCAATGAACTAATAATGCTGAATTGAATTGTATTTTCCCGCATCGGTCACTTAGTTTACAGATGGTTGCAAGAAGGAATTTACTGAGGTAGCCGTGGCACAAATACAGAAGGTATGTCGTTATATATCTATTATGTTGCAAAATTAATTAATCAGATGAGAAGCCACAATAGTATTTAATTTTCATGACGTAGGTCTATCGTTAGATTAACTTGATTAACTCATGTGTAATAAGTAAATTGTTTAAACAATTTCTCATGCATGTTTATTTTTTTTTACTTGCCGTTGTATAGAAATCCCTCGTTACATCACTCATTTGGATACCTCACTTTCCCCAACCCCCACGAAAGATTTAAGCTTATGAAAATTCGCTTCAAACCTATGACCACTTTAAAGGAAAAAACACCATATTTCTTAGTAAAATTCATCACCACCTTTTTATAATCAATGCATAAAATAGGGATTTGTTATATTCCTCTGAAATCACTGCATTTCTATTATTATTTGGATTCTTATTTCACAAAAAAAAAAAAAAAAAAAAAAAAAAAATGAAATGATTTTTATTCCGTTTTGTCATTGAAAAATACAAATTTGTGCCATAATTTTCCTTTGTTTTTTAAATTTAGAAATTTGTCTCGATATTTATTGTAGGTGCACATGTCAATTTCTTGCTTGCTAGT
This sequence comes from Uloborus plumipes, assembly GCA_038373865.1. Classification (NCBI taxonomy): domain Eukaryota; kingdom Metazoa; phylum Arthropoda; class Arachnida; order Araneae; family Uloboridae; genus Uloborus; species Uloborus plumipes. Next base: position 147,380 of record JAXGGA010000158.1, read on the forward strand.
TAAATCGTTTAAAGGCCTCGGTTTTATCGCGTTTACGATTGTATGGCGCGTTTTTGTTTTTCGACAAATGCGATATAGCAAGACAAAATTGTTTGTAAAAAATAGTGCAGATGTTCGAATCAGAGCGCTTGAGATTCCATTTAGTAGGAGCAAGGGCAGATACAAGGGAGAGGGGCCGCGGGCGATAGCCCCTTCCTTGAGGGACTCGCCCTCAGTGAATTTTCAATTTTCGAAGTTCGAAAATACATTTTTGAACTATTTTTTATGTTAGGGAGAGGGAAGTTAGGTGCTTTCCTCCGGAAACGTTTCGAAATTGAAGACCGAAACATTTGGGATCAACATTCATGAACTAGGATATGTAGTAAAGGGTAAGTAAAAAAATCACTCACCCACCTCTTGAAACATTTGTGGATCCGCCCTCGATTAGGAGTTTTAGCAAATATCATTTTCAAACAAAGTAATTGTGCCTACTGCTTTTAACTCCCTTCATTTTCTTTTATTTTTCACTGGTCAGCCCCATAGTTCTAGTACATAGTTGCCAACCGGTGATTTTTGAATCCCACAGGGCTCACGGGAGGTACAAACGAGGTTCGCAAAAATATCGTAATGGCTGAAAGTTAACATAATTGTCTAAGAGGAAATCTCATGTTTGAACGTTTTGGTTCGTCATTTAATTTTATTAGAAGGAAAAAGAATCATTTATGTTTTGACACTTTGACCCCTTGACTTCTAGGTGCTTAAAATATATTTTAAACTTTTCTCTTCCTATCCTCTCCAGATTACTACAAACACTATTGAAACAAATGCGTTGATACCGTCATTTTCTTGACCCATAACTTGTTAGTCGCACATTTTCTCTTTCTGAAAGATTTCTAACGCTTAGCATAACTGAAATAAAGGTACAAAGCAACACTTCTTCGAAAAAGCTTTTATTTTAACCTTCAAAGACTAAATAAAATCCTTGAAATCAATACAAACTATCAGAAACTTAATAGAAAGGGAAAACTTTTAAAGCTCCGTACTCAAGAAACGCTTCAACGGCAAAATTTGTCAATGATTTAATCAACTACCCATTAAGCTTGTGACTTGTTAATGAAAGACAATAATTTCTGTTGCAAGAATTATTTCAATGCGTTGTCTGAAATGGAACACGCAATTCCCGTTAAAACGCAGACATTATTTTTAATGAAGTCTTGCATGGAAATTTCACCATCGCTTACGATTCTCCGTCAACCCGATGTTACAGGGTTTTAGAAAACAAAGGCCTAATAAATGAACGTACGAATTGAATTGAGCTTGTCTATAAAGGTTTCTTTTCTTTTTTTACCTCCTGTGGTTTTGCGTGTCTATTCTTCATATGGCAGTAGAATGTTTAACTATTGTGCAGCTCCTACCATGTGATGTAGCAAACACAGGTAGGAAAAATTTTCTGGTGTGATTTCACAAGTATATGGCTTGCTGGAGGCTAAGCTTGGAGCTCTGATGCAGTTGCGGTGCTTAGGTATTACCTTGACCAGGGCTTAATATCTACCAAAAAAAGTGCTGGAGCCCTATATTCTTCAGAATTATGTAATTAATCCGAAATCAGTCGGAATTGAAGGGTTTGGAGGATAAAGGGGTTATGTGCTACAGTTTTTGAAAATACAATCTATAAAAAGGAAAGCAATGGATACATGTAAGCGAATAAACAGTGGTAGTTAAAAAATAGATGCCATTAGACGAACTTCATACTCTCACTTAGCAACAAAACCAGGAAGCAAAAACGATGCAACAATTGTAAGAATAGAACTTTGAACTTTAATTACTCTGAATTTGGGCCTTATTACATAAACCTTTCATCTTCCTAGCCCTTCAATTATGACTGGTTAAAATTCTCTTGTATTCAGGCAAGCACTCAAATTTTACAATGCAGAGCTTTTGATATTATGCTATAGCACAGGGGTCTCTAACCTTTTTTACTCGGGGGCCAAATTGAAAATTTTTGGAAGCGAGGCGGGTCAACGATCCAAAAATAGTTCAGTTCAGATGGTTTTTTTGTAACATTACGGAAACTCGTAAAATTTAGAGAGCAGTTCATAAAACTGAAATAAGTCATTTTTCCCCACAAAATGTATTTTGCACTCCAAAAGGAGTTTAAAAAAAAAAGCCAAACGAGACTAAAAACTAAATCCTTGCAATGTACTACAATTTTATTAAATGAATTTTATGTATTAATGATGATAAGAAACTTAAAATAAATGAGGACAGAGCAAGTGCAACGCTTAGGACAATTTTTAATGAGAAGATTGCATTTGTTTGCCTCTTAAAATTTCAGTCCATTTAGGGTCAAACTTTATAGTTCCGATTATTAAAATTGATTTTAAATGTTCGTTTGATAAAGAGGATCTGTACTTAGATTTAACATACTTCATTTTTGAAAATGTCTGCTCACACTTGTAGGTAGACTCAAAAAGAGAAAACATAACTCGAGCGTGATTTTTTATGTTCTTAAAGTCTTTTTCCGGGAAAGAACTGTAAAATGAAAGTAAATTACCTTCTTTTTGGCATTCCTGGAAAGCAGTTTTGAGTGAGTCGTTGGTAGTAAGTTCGATGACTTCAAGTTGGATTTCAGCGGGTACTTTGTCTATATCGCAGTTAAAAGGGTTTTGAAAAATCTGGATATCATCTGATGCACGGTCAGTCTTCAAAACGGCTCTTAAATTCTTCTCATAGGTTAGACGTGATATCCAAAACGTATTCCTTGGGAAAGGAAGCAGTACTTAATGCACCTAAGTTTTTACACGTTTCAAAGTGATCACAGTTCATCGATCCTAAATGCTTCTAGAAAAGCATGAGTTTTTGTCTGAAAGCTTTGACATGCCAGTATAAGTCACAAATTGAGGAGTTTTCCCCTTGCAGCTTTAAATTCAAAAAAAAAAAATATGTATGGTGAGATCAACCAGAAGAGTTAATTTCCAGACAAATACACTGTGAGAAAGTTCAGGTACAGGATGCCGACGTTCAGTCATAAAAATATCAATCGCTTCTCGAAGTTCAAAAAATCGCTGCAATACTTTGCCTTCACAATGGTAAGGAACATCTGAATAAACGCTGTCAATTTCAGCAAGAACATTTTTGAATTGGCGATGTTTAAGAGGACTGGATTTAATAAAGTTAACTGTTTTGACAACTACATCCATTACTTCAGCTATGTCCACGTGCTTCCCGCACAACGCTTTTTGATGAATAATACAGTGGAAAACCATGGGTTTAATTCCTCCAGCTGTTTTCACAGATTTACATATGTTTCCAACTACTCCAATTTTTGTGCCAGACATATTTTTCCTCCATCTGTAGCTACACCTCTAAGGTCTTGAGACGAAAAAAATCAATATACTCTTGGGTTTTGCAAGTAAAACAGTAAAAAAATAGCCAAACCGCTTCCTGAAATTAGCAAAAAACAGCCAATATGTTCGCTGTATATTAAAAAGCTTTGCATTAAAGTTTAAATAAATTTTTATTTATTATTCGACGTTTTCACTATGAGTTCGTCACTGTTCTGATTAATTTAATTAAAAAAAATATTTTTTTTAAAGGGGGGGGGGGGAATTTCAAAAACAGATTTTTTTTCCGCGGGCCAGAAAAAATCTGCTCGCGGGCCAGATTCGGCCCGCGGGCCGTAGGTTGGAGAGCCCTGCTATAGCAGACCGCAAGAACATCGTGCAAGTACGCAAGCAGGCAGATATACTATGAAAATTGCTCATTGCATTTCAACTGAATAATTATACTCTCTGCGCCCCGATTAAACGAATACCTGTAGGTTCCAAGAAATATCTACTTATATTAAAAACCGAGTATCTATCTTTCTTTCTTTCTTTCTTTCTTTCTATCTTTCTTTCTAACTAGCTATCTATGTCACGCTTCTTTCTCCTGAACGCCAATGAACTGAAAGTCGAACCAGGTACCGATAGATAGGTAATTTTTCAGGCTTCATTAGTTTCAATTGACATAATTATACGATTTTAATTAGCGAAGATATCAATTAATAAGTAGTCAAGTTTAAAGCGATTAAGCCTAATAAATTATTAAATATGAAATCCATTTTTGCAAAACGTCGTTGCTGTGAAACAGTGATAACAATGATAATGAGAATTTTGAATGAAGGCTTAACTAAATCAAACACGAAACTCATAAGCGGGCCACTTACGTCATATTTTTATCGCTAGCTACTTGTAATATTTTGAAACATTCATTTGTTGAAAAGCCATCTTCTTATAATAAAAACTGAGTATCTATGTCTGCTTTTTTCCTTTGAGTGAGCTGAACTTACTGAAACTTTCCTCACCATCTTGAAAGCGCGAAGCATCTCAATAATTCGAATGATTTTTTTTTATATAAGAAAAAAGTGAAGGCGTGAAGCGTCTGTTAGCGAGCCGCCTTGGCGGGGAGTACTTTCTTGAAATTTTCTTCACCACTTTCAAGGCACGAAGTGCCCGTGCAACGCCGGGCCACGTGCGTGGTATGTCTTGAAATCGAATGAACATTAAATTCTATCAAATAATGTAACTTCAGCATGAGGTAAAAGTTAGAGGGGGGACGTTATGCATCAACATGCCGCAGGAAGCTAATCTAGCTGCCCTGGCAGCTAGTATACTTATATTAAAAACTGAGTATCTTTCTAACTATCTATCTTTCTTTCTAACTATCTTTCTATGTCACGCTTCTTTCTCCTGAACGCCGATGACCTGAAAGTCGAACCAGGTACCGATAGATAGGTAATTTTTCAGGCTTCATTAGTTTCAATTTATATAATTATACGATTTTAATTAGTGAAGATATCAATTAATAAGTAGTCAAATTAAAAGCGATTAAGCCTAATAAATGATTAAACTTCCAAGACATTTTTTCTTACCGTTGCCATTTTGAATTAAAACGTTAATTAAATTATTGAACTATTTAAAATTCCAAGATATTTATTTCTTTCCGTTGCGATTTTAAGGCAGGAATTCAAGTGAAACACGGACGATCGCAACTCACTAATGCAATCGCAAATTCCAAAATTTGTGTGGATTCAAGTGAAACGAATTCACTTGAATTCGACTTAGAGTAGCTGTTGCAATATGCGATCGCCTCGAAGCGATTGCAATGGTGTTTCACTTGAATTCGGCCCTAAATTAAAACGTTAATTAAATTGAACTTTTTAAAATGAAAGAGTGTTATTTTTTCCATTGTCATTTTGAATACGTGTTATAACAAAGTTCTAACAATTGTTTTTATTCTAATTATTAATGACATATTTTTTCTCTGGTACCATTTTAAAAATGTGTTTTTAAATAAAATTGCAATTGCTGTTTTTAGAAGGGACTTTTTCTGGCTGCGATCCAAATATTAAAAGAACTTTTTCGTTTAGAATTTTGCAATTAATTTTACAGGAAGAAAGCGGTGTGGAAATAATTGTTTTTGGAAAGGCATTTTATTTGTTATTTAGGGAGAGTGCTAAGTATGCGCTACTTGACATCGTCTTTATTTTTGAGGAAGCATGAGCAAATAATTCGATTGATTCTTTGATGCAGGAAAGCTTTTTAGCGAGCCGCTTTAGCGGAGAGTAGTTTATTAAACTTTTCCTTGGTACTTTAAAGGCGAGCCGCCTTGGCGGCGAGTAGTGAATTGAAACTTTCCTTGCTACAGTAAAGGCGAGCCGCCTTGGTGGCGAGTAGTTTTCTCAAACTGCCTTCACTACATTACAGCCCGTGCAACGCCGGGCCACGCAGCTAGTTATTCTATTAAACTCTGATCTTTAACGTTGCGTCTATGGCGTAGGAAATATTCGGTTCCAAGATTTTTTTTTTGGTATAAGCGGGATATTAGCTTGTCCGTTATCCGATTAAGTGAGGCCGACCGTATCTTCTAATCATTTTTAATTCTGCAGTTTAAAAAAATACTATACTTTATACACAGTTTCAATTAGAACCATAACGCTGACAGTAAAAAATGTGAGAAATCTCATACTGTGCAAAATTATGGGAATACGTACCTGAAATGCTGAAATATTAAACACGAGGAAGAAGCGAAATTGACAATGCATGTACATTGGGCTGACTTTTAGAATTAGTTTTTAGATGGTAAATAATAACTAACTCAAGGAAATACTTTGAAATCACCAATAATTCTCCTACTGTAATTGAACTATTTACCCATATGGTTAAATAATGCTGTTTGTTTGTAACTTTAAAAAAATCATGTGCGGATGTTTTCCACTCATAACGGTTTGAAACTTAACTTTTTTGGTACTGGTTCTAGGTACAGTGATGTCTTGTACCTCAGCACATTTTCAAAAATTCGTTTATAACTTTCTATTTTCCAGGACTATTTATTTTCAGTATTAATAATAGACTCAAAGGAATGATTATTAGCATCGGGCTTTCTCACATATAAATAAGCCACTGGTTCTGCTTTTGTGCAATGAAAAATGAGTCCCCAGGTTAACTCTCCTGTAACGTCAGTATCTACTTTTCTTTTCTGCCTTAAAAGCTTTTTTTTTTTTTCATTTAACGAATTGTGATAAATCTTTTCTAAATGTGTTATTTATTTGTTTATTTCAAAGATGTATGCAATAAACATTAAAAATATTTAACATGTAACTCAATTATATTTGAACTTAATAATATCCTTTTATGCTTAAAAAAAGAAAGGAAAAAGCAAATCTGCTACAAGAATTTTATGATCATGTTTGATGGATTTAATGCTTATAACAGCAGAAAATTTACATGTTTTAGTTAAAACTTGAACTAAGTCAGTAAAACACCTGCGATATTTCATAAAACATAATATGGTAGTAAAAAATGCATACTTTTAGTGAAATAAAAATTTTAACTAGCAAAGAACATTTAATTGTTCCAATCTACGATGTGCAAAAAACGTGACGATTTCGTCTTTTTCTGGATAACACTTTTATTTTTCACGTTTGGAAGTATCATTACTACCTTATTACCTCATAAATTTCATGTGGAACTTAAGTTAATTTCAATTAACTTTTTTTTTATTACGCACACTTCTGTAACGGTAACTGCCATCGAATACGGCAGCGTTTACGTCATAAGTGTCATTCAAACTGGCGTTTTTCTTTTTCTCCCTGAAAATCTATTTCTTTCATTGGACACAATTGCGGCGGTCGGAAGATTATTTGCGTTGACTCTTTGAGATAACCTTCAGCTCTAAAACTTCAAAAAAGATTCTTCTAACTCTTGTTTTAGCTACTAAAAAAAGAAGGGACGAAAGAAAAGCGAATCAAATAGAAACACTTACTTTTTCTTTTTGTTCTACTATTTGAACTGCTTTGGTTAAAATAATGGAGTCTATTTCAACAGCTAGGGAGGGAAATTTACAGCTTATTATATCATTTAATGTAGTATTTGACATACACATATACCTTTCCAAAATGACTGTCAGTTAAAATATACATTTTGCCATTTTTCATAGTAATGATTCTAAAGTTTCAATTTCTGAAGAGAGTTTAATTTTATTTCTGCTGCAATTAGAAGTAAAAAAATGATGAGCTTGAAAATCAACAAGAAACACAAAACGTTTGAGACAAGGAAGTTTTATCTTTTCTCAGTTTTTCTTAGCATTTTCTGATGAGAGATAAATGTAATTATGGCAACATTTGAATATTTTCCACGAAATTCCATGACTAGAAATATTTTAGAACGTAATATAAAAAAGAAAACAGTTTTAGTTTTTGAAATTTATTGCTTTAATTTTTTTAGTAGGTTTAAAATAAACAAGCAAATAAATAAATAAAAAGAAACGGTGCAGCACAGTTCAACTTTATAATAACTTCTTACTCGGTAAATGCTTCTTGTACTTCGTTCTAATATTTGCTATTCAAATCGGTTGTCAATTTTAGATTTACAATCAACCCTCACCGAATTTTGCGGCTTTTCCAATTTATGAAAAACGGCTTCGTATTTTTCTTCCCAAGTATCAAAATATTGTTTTTCATCAAGGAAAGTTCTTCTTTTCACTGTGATTTTATAATAGAATAAGATGAGAAAAAGGGGGGGGGGTGAGGTGCGAGGGGAGTCATGACACCTCTAAAGAGAATGTCAAAAACTTCTATCTGATTTCAAAACTAATCCTCATAAACATATACAGTGGTAGTGCAGTGTCAATCGCAGTATTATTGTAAGATGTTAAGTCTGTACCTCAGAACCAGACTAACGTAAGTCCACTTTCGTCATTTTTCGGTAGAGGAGAAAAACGATTGTCGAATACATCGTTTTTCCCCTCTACTGAAAAATGACGAAAGTGGACTTACGTTAGTCTGGTTCTGAGGTACGGAAGTATTGATAAGTCGGTGATCACTGAATTGTTTTTCAAACAGTAAGCAATACCTTCAATTGGGAAAGAGTGCAGATGCGGAGAGAATACTGCCACTTGATCTCACTGATTTCATCAGCAAATAAGTTGCGATGCTTTCATAGGCTGGCTGGCAGTTTGTAAGAGCTATGTGCGTGTGTGCGTGCGTGCGCAGTAAAGTGCATAAGTAGTAATAATATGTTATCTTTAGCATCTAAATATAACTTATTTTCTCATATTTTGTCGAATATATTGTGTAATAAGATTAATGATGATTGGGGATTGTTATTTCATACCTAAAAGGCTTTGAAAAAACCTATTTAAACGATTGTAACAAGTTTTGCATATTTCATCTAAAAATATATTCAATTCATGGAATCCCACTTTGTGAAAATTCATTTATCACGGTAGAGTGTGGAACCGATTAACCACGATAAACGAGGGTTGACTATACAGTTAATGGATGCCCATAGTTTTAGGCTAGAACTCAGAGTAAATTATCTTTATGTGGTACTGATAGTAAACTATTAGTATACTATGGTTTTGGTAACAACCAGCTTATTGTTACATGCTTTGATAGTTATATGAGACTGAGATATTTTATTTAATGTGTGTATTAGCTCTCAAAAGTAGCTCTCAAAGCTGGCTGCCTTTGAGAGCTAAAATGTCCATGAAAATAAAATCCCTGAAAATAATATAAATCATACTAAGTACCTTCCTCTGAGTAGAGGAAGTCCATCCTCCATTATTTAAAATAGTCTTACCTATTGTTGCCAATTAGTTTCAAGCATCAAGGAAATTTGCAAATTAATTTCACATCAAATTTCTAACACTTATTGCATTTAAATTGATTTTTTAAAACTTTTTCCCCTGGATTCCTTTACTTTGTCCTTTACTTTATAGTTGATACAATGTTTCTAACTGTTATAGTTTTGCTTAAATGTCAGTCTATCTTGTCGAATATTTATTCATACTAAAAGTGCGAGTATTAAACAATAAACTGCAAAAAACTAGCTGGCAAATTGGAATATTTAAAAGTTATAGCACGATACATACGTTTCTCGTGAAGCACTCACCAAAAATAAAATAGCTATGCAGTAAGAAGTGTTCGCGCTTGCAATATATTCTAAATGCTTTCATTTAAATTTCCTTTGCAAGAAATTCTTCAATCGTAATTAAAGAATAATATAATCATTCACAATTAAGGTATCTAATTTCTTAAAGTTAAATAATATTTCAAAGATATACTTATACATACAGCATGAAATGAATTAATACAATTAAATGCCTTCGTTTTGGGAAATTTTATACTCAATCTGATTTGAAGAATATTCATTCATAATTGCAGCATTTAAGCGTTTCCCGGAAATTTTCAGAACGAATAAATTGATTAAGAAATTGAAAAACAAGAAAGGAAGAAAAAATGAATTAATAAATAAACACTGTATTTTGCACTGAAAAAACACAGACGAAAATATGTATTTCCCGAGAGAACTATCAAGTCACGGCAAAGTGAAATCAACGAGATGTCTTGATTTCTCCAAAGAGAAAACCTGGAAAAACTTTTATGGCCAGATGATATCTCATATTGAATTTGGATCAGGAATTTCTCTCATCTAACTTTGTATACATCCCCCAATTGCAGGCGCATCTTTAACAGCATCAATAAACTATGCAGAGAGGGAAGGCAAACCGCGATCTGCAAATATGACCTCAGTTCCAGAAAAATCAGAGCGAACCTCGACACGCATTCGACACTCCAAAGGCGCGTTCGATGCATCTCATTCTTTTTTTTTTTTTTATAATCCACTCTCTAAATCATTCAAAAAACATTCTTCCGATGGCCCGTTATGAAAGAAAAGGTAACATCCCCCCCCCTTCCCCCATATTTTAATTCGATGATTGCCGACCACGCGCAAGGTAATGCTCTCAATAATGACAGAGTGAACTGGCCATCTTTTATCCCGTGATCCATTACATCAAAGCGCCACGGGGCCGTTGGGATAATAGACGGTTATTTATTTGATTGTTCAGCCAAATGAGGAGAAATAGCATCGTTTTTCAGGCCTTTTCTTTGCTTGTATACCATTAGTAAGATTTAATTAAACTGCAATTCCTAGGTCTTCGATGTCTTTTCCAGTGCACATCACTTTGTTATTCTGCCTTCTTAATGGTATATACTGAATTACGCAAACTGGAGTCAGTGGTTAAACGTGCATTTAGCATTCGTAATACACGAAAGGACCTTCACTTGGATTCGTTTTGTCATCCTTTCCATCAGCGCTAGAGAATGAGTGCTGCACTATTATTACTACTTCTAAATTCAACGATAATTGTCATTTCCATACAAATGAAATTAAAAGCCTGTTGTTTGGATGAATACAGTGACTGATTTTGAAATAGCTTCGCACATGAACATTGTTTGAGCGAAATATTATTTTACCTCATGACTTATAAAGAAAAATAAATACTTTTGTGCGATAGATGTGAAGTTTTAAACCAACGTTAGAGATGCACAAATACCATAGTAGGTATACACTATTGAAATAAACATTTCGTTTTCTTCATTTCGCATAAAAATACAAAACTGAGGCATAATTTCATTTTCTTCTGAATCGGCAAAATATAACAATTCACCTTATACCTGTTTTTCAAAAAAATGTCGTTAAAAAATCGCGCGAGTAAGCTAGTTTGATTGCTAGCAATCAAGTGTCAATGGGGGAGTTTCCGAAATTTCAAAAGTATTTTTTTCTGAAAGAACATGCTTCAAAACATAGGATTTGACCTTTTTTTTATTTTTTGACACAGTTATATATTTTTTATGAATTATTTTAACCGATGCTATTCCGAAAAAAAAAAATCTGCGCATGACGTCAGTGGTGCACGTAAACGCGAAATCTAATTGGCTGTAGTGAGATGACGAAGGTCGTGACGTCACCGATTCCTGCAATTGGACAACTCAAGTCAAGCAAAATGGGGTAGTTAGCACACCTGCGAATTGTTGAGAGTTGTTAGGTGCACCGCTGACGTCACAAAAACCACGCCTCGTTTTCAAGGTAGAGTAAATTAATAAAAAATAAACTGTTGGGAAAATGAAAGTATTTTCCGGGCCCATATTAGTTTTTTATATCATTCTATCAATTTCAGCAACAAAAAGTAGTACTTTTGACTGAAGGAAACTCCCCCATTGTTTTGTACATAAATAATTTATGAAAATCCCAAGAACATTTTTCCTTAGAAGAAAGAAAATGTTACGTGTCCCGGCCTCAAATCATTGGGAGTCAAAAAGAGTATAACTTCCGTGCTAAATCAACAGTCAACCAGTGCCTGATTTATAAGCTTGAAGGCCGTTGCAATGCATGTTTGGGGACCACTTTGTCAATCCTAGAACCATGAAAAACTTATGTCACATGAATTTTTGCATCCCCTTCGGGACTCCTATGACTGTGGGGGTTGGGGCCTTCGCAATTGTTACATTTACGATGTATTAAATTCTCTACTGCAGTCAACAAACATATCACATGAATTATTTTTTTTTTCTAAAGTACAATTTGAACTGTTGGGTGTCCACTGTGCTGCATTTGTGAAAAAAAAAATAGTCAGGGGGGAAAATTGCGTTTAAATTGCAGATAGAATATTTTTTAAAATCATTATTTTATCTTTTGATTGTTCTGTAATTGTAACTTATTTTTATTATTTGAAAAATATTTTTAGGCCGTTTTTATAAATTGTGTTGCACTAAAGTGGTTCACAATGTTTTAAAACTCTTCATTAATTACTTGTGTACAAACCACACACTAACACTATATTATACACAAATAAATTTACAATATTTTTTATGATTAATAGCTGAATATAATTAAAGTAGATAAATAAAATTTAAAAGCCCCGGACATAATTTGCACTATTTTCTTGAGCATGACCCATTAGCTAAGTTTTTGAACTGTAACTTTAATATTAAAACCATTATCCTTAAATACGACACGTTCAGTTCATATTTCTACGTGTTTGTAGGTGTGTACAATTTTCGATTGCAACTATTACTGTATTCGAGGGGCTCAAAAAGAACAGTTAACACTCGGAATTAGTTTCATTTTAAAACACAATGAATTCAACGCTAAAGACAACGGATTTCATTTAGTCCAAAGAGTACATTTCCGCAAACATATCCATCAAATGAAACATCAAATTGAAACTCAACTTCCGTTATCATCTTCAGTAATACTTAAATCACTATTTGCTCACGTAATAAAACGCGTTTTAAAAGATTTACCTGACTTAAAAACCATCCACACAAGGCTCTTTTATTAGCATCTAATTTAAATCGAATCCTCGTTTGATGGCTGGGAAACAGGAACAAAGCAATGATACTTTATATCTCTTTAAACTTTTTTTCCTCGTTAGACTCCTATTCGCCTATAAGTGGTTTATTATTCCGTGATCCAAATAGCGTTGATTATTTGCATGTAAATAGTTCTCTTGTTCTATATGATAAGAGCATTGCCGAATAATTTGCATCGATAAATTACGTTTAAAATACCTCTTCTAAATGAGTAATATGTTGGATGTGATATCCATCTTTGCATCTCGTGGTTGGAATTCATCAGAAGCAATTTTGTAGTCAGAGTAGTGTAGTTAAAAATTCTTTGAAAATGAAAAAGAAGTACAGTCGAGCCCGCTAAACCCATTAATGCCTAGCGTCCTTTTTTAGGGACGGTCCAAAAAAGGGCTTGAATTTCCCCAAAATGAACATTTCAACCAAATAACAGTGTTCAATGAGTACCTTGGTATTGTTTAAATTCGTTATTAACAGATTGCAGCACATAACCATTGTAAAGTGTGTTCTGTAGCAGTTTTAATATGATCTTTATCAAAAATCACATCGTTCACAATCTCAAAAAAAAAAAGGCTAAGTTTTCAAAGTTATTCCCAGCTTCCCAGTTTATGTTAATTGCTGATTTTATTTCTTCTTATAAAATGTCTTTTTAAATATTATATCGTAGGCAGAAAAAAAAGTTTAGTAAAAAAAGTATGTACCCTCTGGGGTCTATCGTAACTTTTAAGGGACGATTTTTCTTACCTTAATAAAAAAATTATTTTTACATGATATTTTTTTTATTATTTTTCCTGTCCATTAAACACTGTTTATAACCAGTATACAAAATATCTTTGGAAAAAAAATGTCAGGCATTAATGGGTTAATGGAATAGACGTTTTGTCACGAAAAAATATTCTAATAAGAGGGATATCGAAATAATGCATTTTGTTGGTTTGGTACATTGAAAATGTATGATATTAAGCGGGATATTCTTTTAACCGATATTCTACGATGCGGGCTCGACCGTATATTATTAAAAGCGATGGGTTTCTCAAGAGAGTTTAAATTGAAGTGACGCTAAACATTTAGTCCAATTTCGTTTTGATTTATAATTTGTTTTTTGTTAATTTAATTAATTTATTGATTTGTGCTTACCTTCTAGCAACTCACTATTTCTTTCAACATTGAAAATGAATCAACAAAATTTAGTTTAGTCATAATTTTGTTGCATATGTTCACAACGGTTTCTTCTGATTTGACTCGTTTTGGCACTTATTATTCCAAGTGTGTAGTGCGCTATGTGTGTGTGCTTGAACACTCAATTAACACGTCACCTTCTACCTAGTTTTGGCAGTTATTTTGCATTTACAACCACACCTGATAACTTCTGAGATAATAAGCAGGAAAGAGAATTTATGACCATATTTCTAAACAACACCGACAGGAAATTTGTTGGATAAATTTTCCTGTGCAAGATTAAAAGACATTACGTATGTTAAGAGCAAGAATCTGAGAGAGTGTCACGCCTGTGATTCATGACCTCTCAGATTTTTTCCAAAAAATTACCAAATGTTTATTATCTTATTGAAAGACCAAATCCAGAATGTTTTGCTCTAAAGTTGAGTTGTTTAGTTTTTATGGATCCCTAAAGTTGAAGGTGCGGCATCAAAAATTAAGCGGATTTTCAAGACATGGAAGTTGCTGTGAACCAAAACTCTTACCAGGGACTGTTTAACTCCAATTTTCTTTTTGTATATGGAATATAGAAGGTTGAAACTTTACAAAATGAGTGTTAAGTTTGAGGTAAGTTGTTGCCGTAAGGTCAGTGAAGGCCCTCAAAACAAGGCATTTTTGACGTTTTTTAGCGTTTTGAGGTCCAAAAACAGCTGGTACATTTCAGGTGGCACGGCAAAAGTAGTTTCGTTTGAAAGACCAGTGTAAGCACTTTAAAATAATGTATAAATAACCGAGGAAAGTTCAGCGTGCTTTTAGTTGCGTAAGGCCGAAATATGAAAAATGTCATATTTTAGCGATATTCAAACGGTCATAACTTCCTCTGCCAACAACATATTGAAATATTTTTTTTGCCAATGTCATACTCTATTCTTTGTTTTAACAGAACAGTTGAGTCCTTTGAGGCGAAATATGAAATTTTTTTTTACAAAAAATGTATTTTTTCCTATGTATTTTTTGTAAAAAAAAATTTCACATTTCGCCTCAAAGAACTCAACTGTTCTGTTAAGACAAAGAATAAAGTATGACATTGGCAAAGAAAATATTTCAATATGTTGTTGGCAGAGGAAGTTATGACCGTTTGAATATCGGCAAAATATGACATTTTTCATATTTCGGCCTTACGCAACTTAAAGTACGTTAAACTTTCCCCGGTTATTTATACATTAGTTTAAAGTGCTTACACTGGTCTTTCAAACGATACCACTTTTGCCGTGCCAACTGAAATATACAAGCTGTTTTTGGACCTCAAAAACGCTAAAAAACGTCAAAAATGCCTTGTTTTGAGGGCCTTCTCTGACCTTACGGCAACAACTTACCACAAATTTAACATTCATTTTGTGAAGTTTCAACCTTCTATATTCCATATACAAAAAGAAAATTGGAGTTCAACCGTTCCTGTTAAGAGTTTTGGCTCACAGCAACTTCCATGTCTTGAAAATCCGCTTAATTTTTGATGCCGCACTTTCAACTTTAAGGGTCCATAAAAACTAAACAACTCAACTTTAGAGCAAAACAGTCTGGATTTGGTCTTTCAATAAGAAAATAAACATTTGGTAATTTTTGGGAGAAAATCTGAGAGGTCATGAATCACCCCATAATGCTAGGCGTGACAGTTTCTCCGATTCTTGCTCTTAAAACGAACGCTTCTCTACTTGTCTCAGCTTATTCAATAACAGAGATAAAATTTACAATTTGTAGCAAAATTTGTTTTTAGCCCCTAAGAACAACCTTTTGTGACATGTTTCATCCAATCAAAAGGAGTTTTTTATTTTGTTTATTTATTTATTTATTTTGTATTTGTAGTTAAATCTACTTCAATCTTTTTATTTTCTTCTTCAAGAAAAATAAAGTTTAGTTTCCTCAGTTGTCTGCCTTGCTATTGCTATTAAAAAAGGAGTAATATCTTTTAAATATTTAAAGGTCGCCTAAATATTTTAGGGTGAAAATAAATACTCCTCTGGCAGTGCACAATAGAAAGTCTAATGGAGCAACAGAAAAAGCATTTGGAATTGTAGCTGTTATAAAGTGAGTGAGATTTTTTAGAGAATTAATAGCAGAATAATTAATATGGATTAACTACGGAGGAAAACAGAAATTAACTAAACAAATGAATGACAAACGGCACCCTACTAACTATGGCACACATATGTCGCTTCATCTTATAGTCAAAATATTAATAGCCTAACGATTGAATGACAACGTGTAACTTAGCAATTAACAACACCAGGGAACATCAAATTTAAGAAGAGCAAGCATTGATTTCTGCAGTACAGCTTTCAACTGAAATCTAATTGTAAGTAATATCTCAAAAAATTTGACATTATAATCTGCTCTAAAACTGGAATTGTTGTGGTTGCATTCTTACTACAAAAATTATTTTTCTGCCCCCAAGTCTCACCATTAATTCTGTACCTCAGAACCAGACTAACGTAAGTCCATGTTCATAACTTTTCAGTAGAGGGCAAAAACGATTGTCGAATGTATGCAAAGTATGGGACTCGAGCTCTCAATGCTGCTAAATAATTGAGAAGGAATTTCTTTCGGTGAATAAAGTTCTCATGGATGGATGCGGAATGAAATTCTATATACAATGAAGCAATAAAGTGAAAATCACCATTTTTGGACTTACGTCGTTCTGGTTCTAATTTACAGAATTCTCCACCTTAAGTTAAAGAAGTTAGTTTAGTCAATGAAGCTTTCATTGTAATGCTTTTCACTTGAGTTAAAATCATTGTTGAGTCTCCTATTGTCTCCATAAACTGCGTTGCCGCCTGTCAAAATGGAATTTTGTTTTGCTCTCCAACCAGAAAAAAGAAACCAACTCAACGCCGCTGTTAACAAATTCCGGGGCATCAATTCGATTTGCAAGCGCTTAATTTTTACAGACGTCATAAATACAGGAACAGCGTGACTTCTTAATCACAGCTATGGTAATCGCTTGTACTCCATTGTGATGATCCTTCTTAGCGGGCAAATCCACTCTTCACGATTCGCTCATTAGAGGAACTCGGTCGATGAAGTGTCGCTCATGAGTCGGTTAATCTCATTCATTGTGATTCATTCTGATGCCGACTCGTGAGATCCGAATGCGAGGCTTTTTCGAACAATTACTAATTTCTTGTTAGAATTTGAAAGTAGTGAGAATAGCTCGATTTAATTCCGCTAATGCGCTTACTTTGCAGTTGTGGAATAATCCTGGCATGGAATATTGGAACACCTTGATAAAAGATACCGCTTCATGTAGGTTTAAACTGTATTTTTCATAGGTAATATTTTGTTCGATAGCAAACAAGTTTCCACGAAAACAAATCTTAAGACTTTGAATTGCTGCGTTTTATAGATCCATTTATGTACAATTTTACATTTTTACAATTATTTTAATATTTTCACATTCATTTCATTACACATATAACCAAAAACTGAAAAAAAGGTTGAAATCTTAAGAGCCAGAAAATAATTTTAGGCGTAATCCTTTTTTCTTTTTTTTGTGTGTTCATGGGAAAATTCAGCTCAACATAGCTTCTGAGACATTTTCATTCAAAAAGAACCAAAGAACCGGTCGCCTTGGGACTTTTCCCTAAGGGTGACTTGACGCCGTGATGTTCCAGACTCTACCGATTACACATTATAATAATTATTTCGCTAGTTTTATTTTTTATTACAAACTAGTTAGAATCGATTTTGACCCTGAACAGTTGTACTTTCTTTTGCAAAAACTGACATAGAGATAGTTGCAGATATTTCTGTAATTGAGTTCTCTCTAGGCATTCAATATGTAAAATTTTTGGTTCCAAAACTTGAAAATATATTTCTTCTCATAATTACAATCTCCCCCCCCCCCCAAAAAAAATCAATATTATAAACAGAATTACTTAATTTGTTTCAACTTGTGTGTGGACTATTCATCGCTCTTTCCTAGAAACTGACATGGAGCAAATTTCAGAATTTAGTCATGAAACTGTCATAGAACTCAATATACGATGTTTTAATAAATATCTCTCAACAACTTTTCTCACTTCCGCGTTAAAAGCTACGAATATAAATATTATTAAAACTCGTCCCTATGGCGTAATCGGGACCTCCGAGCCTTAGAGGTACTTCGTCAACTTAAATTCTTCGAACAACTCTCAACTCTTATTAATTAGATTGATCGATCGGTTTTTCGTACTTCTTAACATAAGAATGGTAGGCTCTTTTTCTTTTTCTCTAAGAAATTTCACATCATTGTGGGTAGTTGCGATTGAAACTGCGGTACTTGACAAACTGAGTGAGTAAACTTATTTTGCAATCCTGTAATAAGCAGTTAAAAAGCAAATGGGGGAGTTTCCGAAATTTCAAAAGTATTTTTTTCTGAAAGAACATGCTTCAAAACATAGGAATTGACCATTTTTTTTATTTTTTGACACAGTTATATATTTTTTATGAATTATTTTAACCGGTGCGCAGATGCTATTCCGAAAAAAAGAAAAAAAAACATCAGCGCATGACGTCAGTGGTGCACGTAAGCGCGAAATCTAATTGGTCGTAGTGTGGTGACGAAGGTCGTGACGTCACCGATTCCTGCGATTGGACAACTCAAGTCAAGCAAAATGGTGTTATTATTGGAAAGAGAGCTGTTAGGTGCACCACTGACGTCACAAAAACCACGCCCCGTTTTCAAGGTAGAGTATTTAAAAAATAAAAATAAAAATATATTGTTGGGAAAATTAAAGTATTTTTCGGGCCCGTGTTATTTTTATATATTATTCTATCAATTTCAGTAACAAAAAGTAGTACTTTTGACTGAAGAAAACTCCCCCATTACAGTCCCTGAGACTTACCGAATAAGCTAATTCAACGTCAACTAAATGCAGTTATTCCCATACACTGAGTTTTTTAATTTAGGATACTAAATGTTTCAGTTGGACATATTCACTAAATTAAAGAAAATGACGAATGTTCTTCGGAACAATCTACTTATATTAAAAACTGAGTATCTTTCTATCTTTCTATCTTTCTTTCTATCTTTCTATGTCACGCTTATTTCTCCTGAACGCCAATGAACTGAAAGTCGAACCAGGTACCGATAGATAGGTAATTTTTCAGGCTTCATTAGTTTCAATCTATATGATTATACGGTTTTAATTAGCGAAGATATCAATTAATAAGTAGTCAAATTTAAAGCGATTAAGCCTAATAAATGATTAAACTTCCAAGACATTTTTTCTTACCGTTGCCATTTTGAATTAAAACGTTAATTAAATTATTGAACTATTTAAAATTCCAAGATATTTATTTCTTTCCGTTGCGATTTTAAGGCAGGAATTCAAGTGAAACACGGACGATCGCAACTCACCAATGCAATCGCAAATTCCAAAATTTGGATTCAAGTGAAACGAATTCACTTGAATTCGACTTACAGTAGCGGTTGCAATATGCGATCGCCTCGAAGCGACTGCAATGGTGTTTCACTTGAATTCGGCCCTAAATTAAAACGTTAATTAAATTGAACTTTTTAAAATGAAAGAATGTTATTTTTTTCCATTGTCATTTTAAATACGTGTTATAACAAAGTTCTAACAATTGTTTTTATTCTAATTATTAATGACATATTTTTTCTCAGGTACCATTTTGAAAATGTGTTTTTAAATAAAATTGCAATTGCTGTTTTTAGAAGGGACTTTTTCTGGCTGCGATCCATAAGTAGTCAAATTTAAAGCGATTAAGCCTAATTAATGATTAAACTTCCAAGACATTTTTTCTTACCGTTGCCATTTTGAATTAAAACGTTAATTAAATTATTGAACTGTTTAAAATTCCAAGATATTTATTTCTTTCCGTTGCGATTTTGAATTAAAACGTTAATTAAGTTGAACTTTTTAAAATGAAAGAGTGTTATTTTTTTCATTGTCATTTTGAATACGTGTTATAACAAAGTTCTAACAATTGTTTTTATTCTAATTATTAATGACATATTTTTTCTCAGGTACCATTTTGAAAATGTGTTTTTAAATAAAATTGCAATTGCTGTTTTTAGAAGGGACTTTTTCTGGCTTCGATCCAAATATTAAAAGAACTTTTTCGTTTAGAATTTTGCAATTAATTTTACCGGAAGAAAGCGGTTTGGAAATAATTGTTTTTGGAAAGGAATTTTATTTGTAATTTAGGGAGAGTGCTAAGTATGCGCTACTTGACATCGTCTTTATTTTTGAGGAAGCATGTGCAAATAATTCGATTGATTCTTTGATGCAGGAAAGCTTTTTAGCGAGCCACTTTAGCGGAGAGTAGTTTATTAAACTTTTCCTTGGTACTTTAAAGGCGAGCCGCCTTGGCGGCGAGTAGTGAATTGAAACTTTCCTCGCTACTGTAAAGGCGAGCCGCCTTGACGGCGAGTAAACTATTTAAACTTTCCTCATTTCTTTAAAGGCGAGCCGCCTTGGTGGCGAGTAGTTTTCTCAAACTGCCTTCACTACATTACAGCCCGTGCAACGCCGGGCTACGCAGCTAGTTTTCTTTATTAAAATATGATATTACTACATGTTTTATGAAATTCTATTTGTATAATCTTTAACTAAAATATTTTTTAAAAAATTTCCCACTCTATACAGTATTTATGTAACTTTTAACCAGCTAATAGGGTAAAAATTTACAATGCATTCACCAACCTTTATCTAGACCAAAAAGATACAAAATTTCATTTATATTTTTTATTGTTTATGTTTACATACATAATATCCCATTGCGTGTGCTTACTAAAAAGCACTGAAAATATTATACTGTTGAGATAAGTACTTAAAAATTTACATTACTGGGTGAAAGTAAAGAAAGTATTTTTGTTTAAAAGTAATTCCTAGCAAATAAAAAGTGGTTTATTGAAAAACACTTCATCAATTTTTCAAAATTATAGAGAATAATTTTTGCAAAATTTATCTGACCCGATGTAGCTTTAGAAAATGTCTAGCCTCAACAGTATCATCAACAAAATTTCAGTTGGGCGCATTTTTTTAAAAATTTTTTATTTAGAAATTGAAAATTTAAAGGTATGCAAAATTTCATGCAATTTATCAGTAACGAATTCTTTAATTGAAGCATATTATTCTTCTGAATTTATAGCTCCTTTTAGATGATAATTGCTGTTTGCTTCTAAAATATTGAAATAAATTCATCGAACTTCTTGATTTTTTTTATTCATATTTGTTTCGTACATAGTTAAAATATTCCTAGATATGTGGTGCTGCAACTGTGAAAGCATTTTACAGTTTCACTTTGTCCCGTTTTTTCACTTTTTCCCACCACTTTAACACACACACGCAAAAGGGGGGGGGGGGGTAAACTAAGCTGTCAAACTGTTTTTTTTTCTTAATGAAATTTACTCTTTGCCCAAAGGACTTGGTTTTGGGCATCCGTTGTATACTTCTAAAGTCTAGGAAAAAATGCTCCGAAGCAATACACTAGTCCAAATATTTTAAATATATGTACTTTGGTTTTCTACAAACTACCTATACCATTGCTTTAAAAATATACAAACATTGGGCTATTGAATGGAAAATCAGATAGTTTGTCTTGTATGGTAGCTTCATATTTTATTTCAAAAGCAATGTTTAAAAAGTAAAATCAACAAAAAGTTTTGTGCACAAAAGTCATCCACAAATGTGGGATTTCTCAGGCAAAAAGTTATGTTCATTGTATACTTGAAAGGGAATATAAAGCTGTCATGTGTGGGGAAAAAATGTTCGCTTTTCCCCGGCCATTAACTGAGTGCAAAAAATTACCTTTTTTTTTTCAAATGTAAGTTTTAACCTTGCTCTATCTCCAGTAAATGAGAATAAGTGCAAGAAAAGTGACATAAACTGTGGTTCTACAATTTTTAAAGTGGATAATAGGTAACGGATTTTCCCTATCAGATCGAAGGAATGAAAAATAAATGCACAGTGACAATAAAACTCCCACTTGCGAAATAAATCGAAGCGATTGTTAAGTTCCATCCGCAGCATTTTTCGACAGCGATAATTATCGCAATTGCGCACGCTTTGGTCCACTTTCGACAAGGGCCGAGGCAAAAAAGTGAAAAAACATTTTGTAATTCTTTTCCTCTCCTCCCCAACATAAACACACGCTTATATGGTAATGCGATGGACAACAAAAGAAATGGTCTGGCCCTCAGTAATGATGACAAACCTCTTTGCATAATTATTTTAAAACTCTGTAATAAATATCGCGGTAATGGGGAGAGGAGAGATGAGAACCTATATTTCTCGGAAAGCACCATTCGAATTCGATCCACTTAATCCGCTGTGTTTCAAACTCTTCTTTTTACTGCCCTTTTTGTTTCTTTTGTAATATCACGATATAGACATTATCGATATGTTTTGTTTCTCCGTTGGGTTACGAACGGTGAAATTGAGTGTGACGAAACAGTTGTGAGAAATTGATGACTGTTTTTTTTCTTTTTTTGTAGGTTTTTAAAGATGGGATGGTAATGTAAAGAGTGACTTCATTGCAAATAGAGATATTACTGGTTTTTTTTTTTTTTTTTTTTTTTTTTCGAGGCGTGAAAATTCCCCTTGACATTTTCAGAATAGCGAAATTCATTTAGAAGAGTGAAATGTGTGAAAATAGTGAAGCCTGTAACCGTGATCGTTTTCTTAGTTAAAAAATAATTCTATGGCCGAAACGGAAGATGTCAGGGAAACATGAAGTATGTTCCATTTTAAGCTTAAACGTTGTTTAGAGTATTTGACATTTCGCGTTGAACTACACCCCTCCATCTCCACATACTTACTTTCAAATGTAATTTTTTTTTTTTTTTTATATAATCATGATTGATAAAATTTTATAAAAACACATATCGCGTAAAAAGCATACGAACTCATTTTTCAACAAAAATTCCCAATGCAAAAAAGAAAAAAAAAAGAAACATGACAGTACTGAAGTCTAATTTTCTAGTTTGTCTAATGCAAATTTTTTAGATGTTTTTCCTCGTTGTAATATAGTATAAGGCGGATTATTGAATCAATGGTTACTTGATTCAGCCATTTTCATTAGTTAATTTTCCAAAAACAGAACAAGTTCCTGCTCTATCAAATTAACTGCTTTTTCGAATCAAAATTGTTTAGAACATACGTGATTCATATAATCGACGATTACTGTATAACAAAAACGCATGATAAATATTTTTAATGTTTTTTCCATAATTGTGTATGTGTGCGTGTGTAAATGGAGCTGTTTCTCTTTTTTTTTTAACCTGTCTCATTTCAAACAATTACTTACTTTATTTTTAATGCGTGTTAAATCAAAATGTTATTAAATGTTGAAATTTAGAGCTGAACATATACGTAAGATAACAAATTAATGCATTTTGATAGAGGTGAAATCTTTGAGTTAAATGAAGAGAAATAAAAACGGGAAATGTCATAACATTATTCAAAGCAAACAACTTACTGCAAATGTAACCTTGTAATCTTTCACATACTTGATTTTTTGTGCAGTTATTTTACATTTTCATTACTTATAAATTAGTATTATTTACCCCTTTAAACTTTCTTTTTCTATTCTTTCTACTAAACAAACCTCTGTTCATCTATTTGCTTCGCCACTTATAATATCCATAGCTTCAATGTAACATTACTTAAAATTCCAATTTGGCTAGTTGTCGACATTCGGGCAGCTCAAACCACGAACGTCAAGTCCCATATTAGCAATCGTGCTGTGAATAGGGAAATCTTTGCAACACGATTCAACTTTTTCTTCCCCATGTCGGTATTTTTTTACTTGACAAATGACCCTTCAATATAAGCAGTGCGAACAATCACTTTCTTACAAATTCATGATAGCTCAATTAACGTGACAGTTCCTGCCCCTCTACATGGGCCTGGGATGAGACGAAGCGTTGCTCGATATTGTAAACGCTCACTTAATAAGTGTTGCGCATATTGCGTAGTTGAATATTGCTAATCTGATGAGAAAAAAATAAGAAATAATAAATACACAAAAAAAAATACACATTGTGTATATGCATCGTTTATTTTGAAAGTGGGACAAAACCATCTTTGGAAATAAAATGAAGATAATGGGAATTATGGATGAAACTTAGTATCATGTTTTGAATTATAACAATTTAGAGTCGAAAAAAAATCAGAATTCTAATGTTTGGGAGATGGAAGTTTTAGCTCATCATTAAGAAAAATGTTTATTTTTTGTATGTTTTGCCTTTAATCTCTCGCAAAGACAAATAAAAGAGGACATAATCCACTTCCCAGCCTTATTCTTAATCAAATTTTGAAAATAGTTGCAGCTTTGAATCTCTTCTGTATCTTATAAACACTCATCTTCCATCCATTTACACAAAATCTACTGAATCTACTTGATCAAAAGTGGATACGTTGTTCAGATAGGTATGCCACAGGTGCCACAGTTAAGCTTTCATGAATTTTCATAATTTTCAAATTAGATTTCGTGGCATGCAATATACCGCCAGCACAGTTTTGCCATCCATCCAGAGACTGCAGTTTCGTCCTAATTTCAACTCATCAGCCTGGAATAAACAATAACTGAGCTGAAGGCCGATGTCATTTCCATGAAGCTGAAAGTTCCAACAAACTGGTAGCTAAAGTAGATTCACACCAACGAGAAACCGCAAGGTTTGATATTTCACTCCCAGGGTTCCCCGTACAGCAGGGCAACCGGTACTAGCCCACAATTCGTGAGAGACCGTAGCAATGGTACCGTACAACTCGTTAATTTACGAGTTAAATCGCACCGCATTGTAGCTAATTGGCATGAAAGTGACTGAACAACCTCACCCAATGACTTTTGATCGATGCATTATGTTGTCCATTCTGTCACTTCAGGCAACGGAACATTTCAGTATCTGTGGGGACAACGGAAAAGGATACCTGAAAACGGTACTTATGACAACACCCCTAAGGTAATCATGACTCATGCTCACCTAAGGGGTGTTGTGCAGTGCAGCTGATTAAATCGTGGAAGAAGTCTGAATAAATCTCGAGAAAGATGCATGCTATTTTTGATTGAGGTAGACTTTTGGGGATGAGAGTAGCCAATCACAAGGCTGTCACTTCTGCGTTTATTTCACAAAAAATCTTAACTTTGCAGTCGAATAGTTCACGTCAATTCTGATACACGTTGCATGTTAAAACTCTACACATTAAATCGATATAAAAATTCGGTGCTTTAACCTCTCATTTTTAAAGTTTTTGCATTTTTAAAATTGTGCAAGTTTCACTTAATACTTTTAGTTTCTACCTGAAAAAAAAGTTAAACCTACCACTGACAGATTTTTTCTTCAGTTTGGATTCCCCTATACCATTCTCAATTAAAACATAGAACCAGTGTGCAAGAAAGTTAAAGAAATTTAAAACGTTATATTTATCTTTCACTTGACCATCAATAAATTTTTATGTGCTCTCAAAGAAAGGACAACTTTACTTCAACTTCTCTGAAAGTAATAAACCTTGAACTTATGCATTCCCGCAAGTGGAACATGCGATTGATCTCAAGCACCGTACATCAGCAATTTTCGTAACAAGTTGCCCCTTTTCTATTAATTAGCTACCTCTATGGTCCTGGCCAGATAAAAACAAAAGAGCGAGGCACCGCTTATAAAAGCGAACAATGTTAACAAGTGTCTGACATCCTTGGCTGCTATTTGACTGTTCGTCATTTTGCACACCCGCGGAGAGAGACGGTGGCGTGCGAAGAGTTGGAAAGTATTTTGACAGCCCGGGCACTTTCATTGTTTCCGATTTAATTGTTCCGCTCGAGTGAGCGGCCGATGTCTTTGTCCCGCCATTAAACTGTGATTGTTCAGCGAGGGGAGAGCAGTAACAAGCTTTCCTCTGTTTTGATGTAACGGACTCACATAATGGGATTAGAATCATGCTGCGGATTGGGCTTATTGTCTTAAGTCGGTGGACAAATTTCGCAGTTTTCTATCCTCTTGATCAATATTGATTGAAAAGGGGAAAAAAGCAGTGGCAGGACTGACCACGGAAGCTATACTTTATAAGCTTATAATGTGGAAAGTATATAGAAACAACAAATCGTGTTAAGTTTCAGTTAATGAAGTTAAATTTATCAATTCTACATTGAGCGGCCGATGTCTTTGTCCCGCCAATAAACTGTGATTGTTCAGCGGAGAGAGCGCAGTAACAAGCTTTCCTCTGTCTTGATGTAACGGACACATAATGGGATTAGAATCATGCTGAGGATTGAGCTTATTGTCTTTAGTCGGTGGACGAATTTCGCAGTTTTTCTATCCTCTTGATAAATATTGACTGAAAAGGGGAAAAAAAGCAGTGGAGGAACTGGCCAACAGAAGCAATGCATTAATTGAATAACATAAGCTTCTAATGTTGAAGTGGTATTAAAACAACAAATCATGTTACGTTTCTGTAATATACAGTTAAATGTATCAATTCAAGATTATCAACTTCAGTTTCATGAGATTATGTTATTAAAATAAAGCATAACTTCTGACAGGCAGTTTCGCAAACTGCAGCTTTTTTTTTTTTTTTGAAATATTGAAACACATATCACCACTCTACCGGATAGATACGAATCACCAAGGATCTAGTCAATTGCCCCACAGAGGCTTCGTTATACATGAATTGTTAAACAAGTTTATATAAAAAAATCTGCGCTTGGCCCTTTAAAGGTCAAGTGGGACGCTTTTTTAAGTCTTTTTTTTTTCTCCAGTTAACTCTGACCGGCAACGTTTTATAAGAAGCATAGCTTCAATCTTTTGAAGGAAAAAAAGAAAGAAAATGAAGCAGACTTGTAAATAAAATTAAGTGAAAGAAAATTAGTTTACTATTTATAGAGCAGAAAATAGTGTTGAAAGTGAAATATAAATTCATTCGCTTAATAACAGCAATATTAACTAAAGAAAACATGCACAAATTTGCAACTACTTTCCAAATTTTCATGCTCTCTAATGATAACTTTTTTCTGATACTACACAAGAGATCAAAGAAAATAACTTCTTAGAACCGGAGGAACGAAAGAGAATTCAAAATGACTTAATTTGCATTTAGTATGTCTTTTTAAATTGCTATTATTATTTATTTTCACAATTACTTTGATCGTGTTCGACGTTTTTAAAGCTTGTAAATCTAAAACTTTAAAAAATAAAATAGTCTGTATATTATGCATTTTGTATTCATTCTATGAATTTTGCATACGTTTCAGCAGCGTAGTATTCCTCTTAATAACAGTTTTCTTCAGCTTTACGTTAACTGTGATAAGGGTGTTCATTAATAAAGGAAAAGTAAAAATTTAAAATGTATTTTTTAACGAATATCTAAGAAATATTACAAAAAATTGTTCGGCACACTGCAAAAGCAGACTGACGAACTTTGGATATCATTATTTTAGTGAACGTTCTAGCCCGGCGTTTTTAAAAATTGCTACCTTTAATGCTAGTTAATAACGGTACATATTCACCAACCAAAATGTCATCGATAAACAACAGAAAATCACACGATGTCATTAGGGAAAAGGGAAATGCTTTAATGCTTCAGATTTTCATTAATCTGCTCTAATAATTAAAATTATAATGTTTGAATGATAATAGATGGAATTGAAATCTTCATCTTCTAACATCAAAATTCAATATGAGATTTGATCAAATTATCACTTCTGGTTTATCTAGTCAGCTATAACTATGCTTCCGAATACCGCACAGACAAAATAAACATTTTAGAGCTCTAAAACTGTATTAAAAATAATAAATAAAGTTACTTTTTTTTCTTTTTTTTGAAAAATTAGTCGTTTTAGAACAGGCCCCTTACAACTGAGCCTGAACCAGATTACTTCCAAAACACTTTTCGGACACACAGAGAAAAGAGGATGAATATAATGAGAACGAAAAGAAAAAACGATTGAGAGAACTTTAAAAAAAAATGGCTGTTTGGTTGCTTCAAAGCGGAAACGGGTGAAAATAAAAATGCTAAACCAATTCAAAGAGTCAAAGTGCATGATAACAGTAACTGCGGTGAATTCAATTTCAAATTTGGATGCATCAGTAAGGATTATCGTGGAACAATAAGCATTTGAAAGATAAGAAGAAAAAGTTTCTCCGTTGAATGCATGAAGAAATCGCATATTTTCTTCCCTCAGAACGGGACGTTTAACAGATTAGAGTAGTTGCACGTATATTTGAGAAAAAATCGTTGAATGTGTTTTAAAGTTTTTTTATTACAGAAGAGAACAGACGTGAATGCCTAAAAAAGAGTAGATGCTCCCTTATATTTTTATACACAAATTTTCTTGAGTAAATTTGGTGCTGATTTTTAATATGAAAGGCATTTTGACAGGATTTTATTCCGTTTATTTTTACAATCAAAATTGCTTTGAGAATTTCAATTTGTAACTGATTTTGCTAGCCCACAAATATTATTCATCAGCGAAAATATTATTTCTATTGGTGCATAAGGAACGGGAAAATATAAATATGCTCAACAATCGAAAGTTCGTACATATCATACAAGTTATAGGTATAAAATACTTAAACAGTCCCGCTCTACCGCCTTTTGTTGAACTATTCTTAGATTTCCATTCTATCACTTCAGAGATGGAACGTTTCAAAGAAAGTAATTGCTGGGACAACGGAACAGGCTACATGAATCAAGGGCGAATCCAGAATTTTTTCAAGGGAGGGGTGACTGAGTTTTATTACTTACTTTTAACTATGTATACTGGTTTGCAGATTTCAATTTTTTCAATTTCAATTTATTTCAATCAAGGCAGTACAAACCATAAGCAAAAAATAGACATAACATAAGACGAATACAACAATAAATAAAACACAAATACAGAAAAAAAAGAACAAAATTAAAAAAAACAAACGTCAAGTATATACATCATAAACCAAAAAGCCCTGATTAAGTAAAGGGAGTAAAGGCTGTAAAAAAACAGCCTGATATTGATCAAATAGGTTTTAGACTTCAATTTGGGAACATTTCCGGGGAAGAGCCCAAACTTCCTTCCTTTAGCATCTTAAAAAACCGTCTAAAATTGAGTTTTTGAACTTCAATATTAAAAATAGACTGGTGGAGAGTCTCAAGGGAGGAGCAGTTCCTCCTTCCGTCCCTGACCTGAATAAGGAGTTGTCCCGTTGAGTGCGAGACACATGGTCACCCTTGGATGCATCGAAACTCTGGAACTAGGAAGGCAAATTTCTTCTCGGGAAATCAGAATTACAAGCAGGCCCGTCATTTAGGGGGGCAGGGGGGTCATTTCCCCCCCCCCCTGACTTGGAGAAGTCAATGTATTTACATATAAGTGAGCGTGGTTTTGTTGTTTTCTGGTGAAATTGTATTGTGTATTTACCCTTTGCCCCCCCCCCCCCCTTGAAAAACTTGAAATGACGTCCCTGATTACAAGCAAAAAATATTTTAGTAATCTGAATTAAATCTGTAAAAGAATAGTTATTTTATTTAAAACTGCAAATATGAGTTTGCATAAATAATTGACTTAAAAAAAAGAAAAACTCCAGCTGTGTAAGAAAAATATTTTTTAAAAAAAGTTTTTGTTTTTTTTTGAAACGTAATTGAATTAGAACGAAGCAGGTTAATCTATTCCAGAATGATCCGGATCATCGTGAGTTCCGAGTGAATAAAATCATCCATTAATGATCTCAATAAAATATTGAATCCTCTAAGAGACTGATTCGACCCATTTCAACATTGACACTCATATGAAATGGATGAATTTTGGAATATAGACGATATTTTTAAAGGAATAGTGCAGCCATTAATTTGTCTTAAAAAACGTGATGAAACCAAACTAGTCAGCTTTTCTCTACAGATCGTGTTCTTAATGGAGATCTTATTCATATTCGGCTCTCTGATAGTTATTCGTACTGATTTATCAGATTAACCGTGGGTAAGTAAGAAATAGGGAATTCAGAAAAAAAATACAATAAAGGGGACGTGTTCTCATACACCATCGATTAATAATTGTTGAAGATGAGGAAATTTATTTTATTAACTAGGATGCTCGTCCTCGTGATAGAAATCATGAGGAGGATTGTTTTGACTCATGAGGTTGAATGCTGTGAAAAATGAGGTTTTGCTGTAACAATGTATTTATTTGTTAAACAAAATGAAGGCGGTGTTCTAGGCCACCGTTGCTCAATCTTTTTTGGTCATTTAATTTGAAAAAATTCCGTGGGATGTTTCTTCATTCTCTTCGCAAAAAGCTTTGTAAGTTGTAGCAGAACTGCTGGATACGTTCACTGCAACCTTTCAATTAAAATTTTGTACCTCAGAACCAGAACGTAAGTTCAAAAATGGCAATTTTCACTTTATTACTGCATTGTATGTAGAATCTTATTTCGCATCGACCCATGAGAACGTTGTTCTATAAAAAAAAAAAAAAAAAATCCTTCATAACTCTTTAGCAGCATTAAAAGAACGCGAGTCCTATCCTTTGCATCATGCATCCGACAATCGTTTTCGACCTCTGCTGAAAAGTTAAGAAAATGGACTTAAGTTAGTCTGCTTCTGTGGTAGAGAATTAACTTACAGCAGAGGCGGATACAAGGGAGGGGCGGTGGAGGCGATCGCCCCTCCCTTGAGGTACTGTCTACCAGTAAATTTTATAAATAGAAGTTCAAAAAACATAATTTTTGACAAGTTGAAATGATCTTGAAGGAACAAAATTTGGGCTCTCTCTCGGAAATTTTTCAGAATTGAAGTCCGAAACCTATGTGATCAATATTTGCCAACCAGTATGCATAGTAAAAAGTAAGTAATAAAAATCAATCGCCCCTCCCTTGAAAAATTTCTGGATCCACCCTTGACTTACAGTGACACCGGGAAACAACGTTAACAGCATTTCTGGCTTTTTCGACTTTTAATCTTGTTTTAGGGTAAAATTGGCATACTGATTTCAAAATTGTAGTTAGTTTTCTTCCAACACATGAGGTTTTTCTCTGCAACTATATATGAATAATGTGATCTTTATGCACACTTTCGTGGAAGCGCGAGTATCACAGAAAGCCTTAGTGCTCTTCTAGTGGCTGACAAAACCTTTTTTGAATCGAAAAAAAAGTGCTTATTTTCCAAATTATTATGATTTTATTCAATTATTTATTTTTGCGCGAGTAAAAATTTTTAATTCAAGCAATTCTCTCTGAGAAATATTAAAAACCAATAAGGAATGTTTTATAATTTTGCGTTCATCAGTAACAAGAAAAGTAATGTTTTATATTGTACAGGGGAAACATTTTATGAATGTTGCTTGCCTTTTTTTAAAAAAAGCGTCCAATAGTTTACAAACTGGACGCTTTGATCCCTGTATAGCTTATAAACGTGATGCGGTGGCCGACGTTAATAACATTCTTGAACTCGGGGAATACGAAATTTAGTTAAACACGAATCGCATATCTAAGTCAATCAAATCACCGTACCCCATAGTAATATTAAAAAAAATTAATTATAGTTTAAAAAGCTAGAAAAAAAACTCTTTTAGAGAGTTTTTTCCTTGCAAATATAAAAGTAATATATTTAATACTATCATTGATAGGTTAAACTATTCTTTATGATACTCTAATTTATTTCCCTCTGCTTTTCAAAACTATTGAATATTTGCTAAGTTACGTGCACTTGTAATCCATCAACATACAATATAGTTTAACTTTCGGTATTAATAATAGTATTAAATATACTACTTTTATATTTGCAAAGAACGTGAATTTTATCTTTTATTCAGAGTTGCATACATAAAAACAAGCAAAGCCACATGTGAAACTAATAATAGCGTATTAAAAAAGGATAAGTAATTATTGCAAAAATGGATTTCACTCGACTTGGACAGTTATAAATAAAAAACAAACCTTTAAGAAAAATTGCCAAAAACTGATTCACTGCAATGCAGTGTGAAAGATTAATTTAATAAATATTATCCTAAATCACATGTGTGGCAAAAATCAGCATGTTTCTTTAATTAAAACGGTAATGAGTAATGATTTCAAATCTCAAAAAGATGACCAAACCATATGTGGTGTCCTTTTACCATAAAATTAATATTTTATGAAGGATTCAACATTTAAATATACTCATTCGCATGAGATGAAAATGAAATTTTAATAATCGTTTTTAAAATTATGGATAGTCATTCTAAATTTTATTGGTTATCATTCTTTGAAACTTTATGACGTACAAGATAAAAAACCTTGATCTACTTATGCGCGGTTAAATCAATTTCGCAGTAATATAATGTCAGGTTTTAAGATTATTTTTCACCTTGATGTATGATTTCCATTTCATTATATCTATCTTTTTATTTATTTATTTATTTTATTCATTTCAAGTTTAAACAGGGCCAACGAGAGGTCATGCCACACTAGTTGAATATACTAAGGATGAGAATTGGAGTACTGTAAGTTTTCATGTTTTGTGGATGGAGTGGGGGGGGGGAGGCTACCAATTTGAAAATGTGCCTGTAAAAATCATTTAAATCATCTAAAATTATTTCTTTTCTTTTTCTGCTCAAAATTATACTTTTTTCACATTGCATCTCATTATATATGTACCGTGTTTTCTATATTAAAAGCAGCAGATAAGTATAGTAGAAAATGTAAATTTTTATGCATAAGAGTCTCACTGATTTTCGATATTGATTTATTGACTCTTTGATGCCTGGCACTGAAAAAAGTAATTCTTGATAAAGATCATAATAAAATGGCTACTGAACACACGATGGGAATGTGCTGCAATCTGTTAATAATGAATTGAAACAATACCAAAGTAATAATTGACCACTATTATTCGGTTGAAATTTTCATTTTTGGAAAATTCCGATACTTTTTGAACCGTCCCTAAAAAGGGACGCTAGACATTAAGAGTAGTCTGGTAACTTATGCCTATTTTCATGACTTCTTTGGAGGGTGGTTTTTTATAGGAAAATAAAAATGAATTATCTTGAATATTAAGAGCGTTTTTGTTTACATATTGAACATATAAAAAAATTTATTTGAAAAAATTTAATAATTTATTACTATTATTATTGTCACTCGAAGTTGGAACCTCAAAAAAAATGCGCGTTGGTGGCCCCGGGTGATTTTGGCTCTTGATGTTATCTGAAATCAAATATTCTTGATTATTCTTAATCTATAGACATGTCATTCTGGTCGGAACTACTGAAGTTAAATTTCAAGGGTAAATAACAAAATGGCGGACTTTAAAAAAAAAGTCCTTTTATTTTAGCAAAGAAAGGGTTGTAAAATAAAAAGTTAGGGGTGAAAAAAATTCTCGTTAGTACCGACGAGAACTATAAGTGTGTAGAACAGCCTGTTAAAATTTGAAAGCAATCGGTTCAGTAGAAAAAAAAGTTAGGACCCTGGCCGACCAGAAAAACAATGTTTTGAGAAAAACGCGTTTAAAGTTCTAGAGCAAACTCCGAGGCGCTCTAAGAAACTCGTTATAACTCCCGATATATTTCGAATTTCTGTCTAAAATTTTCACAGTATATTCTCAAGAGATTGTACTTTCAAATTAAGCAAAAAAAAAAAATAGATTCGATTTTTTGAACCCAAGTTACCAAACTACTACCCTAAAGGTTGGACTCCGAGGCGCTCTAGGAAACTCGTTATAACTCCCGAAATATTTCGAATTTCTGTCTGAAATTTTCACAGTATATTCTCAAGACACTGCACTTTCAAATTACGGGAAAAAAAATGTTTCGATTTTTTGAACCCAAGTTACCAGACCTTAATGGGTTAAGAACATGATCAGCTAATAGCTAATTTGCTTTCACGAAAAAGATGACAGGTGTCAAGTTGTTAAGTCTGCCACACGGAGTGAGAAAGGGCTCAACTCATCGCTTGAAGCAATCCAATCGATATACTCCATGAAAATCCATCAATGAGAAGGATTCCTCCACTCGTTAAATGGAACATTTCTGTGGACGTATCACGTTTGGAGAGATACGCATCTCCCCAGCAGAGCAGACGATATATTCTACAATCACTTTATCTCGAAATTCACTTCCGTAGGAAATCATGCCCATCGCCGTCTTTTCTATTCTGCACTGACCCACACTTGCCCTCTTGTTTATTCATTCGGCGGCGAGCGCTTCTTCCCCGCTCTAATTGACTCGAAAAAAGGGAAATTCGAGCAAATTATTCCAGAGGAAGAAAATTTTCTATTTCGTAGTCGGTTTCATTTGGGGGAATGAAGCTTTTGTTGATTATGCCGAAATGAATGCACGACGACAAAAGGTCTTTTTGATTTCGTTCGCTATTAGCTTGGAGTAAACAGTAGCATCATTGTTGAATAACAGAATCGCCTGTGGACGAAGTGAACTGTTTCTTACGAAAATTGGGACGAGAGAAAGATTTTTCATTTCATATTTGCTCCAAAACTTGTTAATTTTTAATATGTTGAGTATTTGCTTTGTGTGTTTATTACTGAGCACATACCGGTTCAAATTATTTTATGAAGGAACATTTAAGTGAACTTTTTACTGATACAGTTTTTTCTGTTCCTCCCCCTCTCGTTGGAAACAGTACATGTTTAACTAAAATTCAGTGAGTTGATAAAATTACTTTCATTAGTCTCATTTTAAGTACTTCAAATTGATTTTTCATTTGAATTTTGCAGGAGTTGCCAACAAAAATAAATTTAGTAACTAAGATTCTTTTTTGATCTCTACGGTCTTTTTGTGGTGACGACCGAAACTAAGTTTTGAATAATGACGTCACCGCGATCATCTGATTTGTGAAAAGACAACATTCGGCTCATTTGTTTCGAATGAGAAGATGACTTTCAAAAATTGAATTTCCAGAAACACAGCTATGTCTGCGTCTTTATATTCTTTTTTAATACAGTCCAGCAGTTAATTAGCAACGTATTGCCATACTTTTGTTCCAATAAAGGAGCACACGATCTCACTCAATTTTTTTCCCAGTATTTTTTTAATTAATATAATTTTGTACCATTTTCGGTAGTCAAACGCGTACCCCTTTAGATATTCAAATTCCAGAAGGCAGGCGTACCCCCCCCCCCTTCGGTTAAGAGTCATTGATGGATTCTGAGCAAGAGGTAAATTGACCTCAGAAGTTGGACAGCAATTTCTTAAGAAGTGGCGCGAGGATCACATTACGTTTGATAAACATTTTAAAATAATTGTCAGCTTTGGGACAAGCATTTCAGAGCGTGTTTAAGATATCAGCAATGTGTCAACCATTTTACAACGTTTTAAACCAAACGAAGTGTGTCACTTGGGATAACAAAGGCGAGGGATCACACTCGGCTCCAGTCGGTGGATTTTCAAGATGCAGAAAATCGAAAGCGTCCATGTGTCGTATGATTATGGTGCATGTAAAAGATCAATCATTTATTTGGATTGTAGTATCTTCTGGCAAAATTAAATTCCTAGTGCAGTTTCGCATCGAATGGAGCCCAGGTGCCTCCATCTGGTGAGGAAACTGGGCGTCAAAATTCTCGAGGCAATGGCATTCCGCCGATGGTGGTTCCACATGAAAGAATGGGTACCGGTCTCGGGGAATGCATTATGGCAAGAAGTCAAACGCAGCGCCGTTTGAAACAAACAAACTTGGAATAACAAAACAAGGAATTGCGCAAGTAAACTGCGAGAGTTAGCGAGCTGGCCTAGCGCGTAGCACCCAGTTTCAGTAAACAAAATCTGAAATTCATCAAAAATAAGGCTTCGCTGTTTAGTTTTTCAGAACAAAAAGACGAAGAAAACAACCACTCACGCTAATTGTTTATAAATGACAGTAATATCTTGTTGCGTAAGATATATTCCGCATACCTACCTAATAATTTTGCCTCCAGTCATGTCCTCTCCACATAAAAATAATTCAAAATAATAAGGAACCACCTGCTAGAAGAACAATGCACGAGTCCGTATATTAAATTATTTTTCGATAATATCGCGATGTTCCGGAGAATCCGAAATTACGTTCTTTTCTCGTTTTCTCCATCTTCCGGTGCTTTCTTCTTATTGTTTCATAATCACTAATGACACGGTATTTCTATCATTTTCCACCAATTACGCTGCTGGAACTTGTTTAGAAAGCCATCCATCATTTGTTGTGTTATAGATGACCCACATGTGTGTGCATGAGAGTATTTTTTGCTTTAAATGGAAGTATTCCAGTCAATCCCAGGATTTCGTTCTATATCTCTTTATTTTCTCTAGGCTGTATTAGCGTAATTCATGTTTTCAACATCACGTATGGAATCTAATAAGATAGTAAAAATATTGGTTGCCAAAAAGAAAATCATAATACTTTTTTTTCTGACAGATCATTTTTACAAAGGAAATATTTGAACTAGGTTTATTTATTTATTTACAATTATTATTTTAATTGCTCTTTTTTTTACTACGCCTCCCTTACCCCTTTCTTTTTTAAATTCCCATGCTCTGTAGTTTGTTACTATGGGTTTCTAAAAGTTTTAAATCAGTCGTCTTTTTCGGGTTTTGCACTTATACTATTTGTCATACGAAAACATTTCGAATAATTTGTATTGCTTTTAAAATCCTGCCATGATACTTAAAGCAATTATTGAAAAAAATAAGTTGCCTGTATGTAAATGAATTGTGCGATACAGCAATATTAAAAAGAAAAGAGACTTTAAAAAAAAAACTCACATTGTATATTAAAAAAATAAAAACTAGTCATTTTAAAGAGCACAAAATAAAATTAAAACATAAGCTAGATGAATTCATTCAAATACACTGGCGGAAAAAAAAATCCCAACACCAAGAAAAAATTTCTGTAGAGTAATGAAATTCTGGTAATGCAATTGTCTAGTAAACATGTTTAATTGATTAAATGTACAAGATCACTGGCTAATTTAAGCTCGAGAAAATGCTGTGCAAATGTGAAATTATGTTAATTTAGTAGAGGGTGTAACCTCCAGAATTTTGAAGGCAAGCCTGCAAACGTGCATGCATTATGTCATACAGGTGCCGAATGTCACTTTGTAGCATGGAGTTCCGTGCTTGTTGCACTTGTTGTGTCAATACTAGGACAGTCATTGCTGACTGTGGATGATGCTCGAGGTGCCGTCCAATGATATCCCATACGTTATCAATTGGAGACATACCTGGGGATTTTGCAGGTCATGGTAACATGTCAGCATTCTGTAGAGTACATTGCGTTGCAGCAGCGATGTGAGGGCGAGCGTTATCCTGTTGGAAAACGCCCCCTTGAATGCTACTCATGAAGGGCTGTACTACTGGTTAAATTACCAGACTGAGGACAAATTTTCGGTCAGTGAGTTTAGGATAACCATAAGAATGCCCCTGCTGTCGTAGAAATTTGCTCCAGAGACCATAACTCCCGGTGTGGGTCTCGTGTGTCTAGGCCGTAGACGGCTTGGATGCAGGTGGTCCCCTGGCCTCCTTCTGACCAATATATAGCCACTACTGGCACTACGGCAGAATCTGTTTTCATCAAACATTACAACAGATCTCCACTCCGACCTCTAGTGAGCTCTGTCGTGGCACCACTGCAGTCGGAAAATGCAGTGGTTTGCAGTCAATGGAATACCGGCTGCAGGTTGCCTAGCTCGGAGCTGTCCTTGAAGTAAACAGTTACTTACCGTTCCTTGGGTCACGACAGTACCAACTGCAGCTCGAATTTCAACCGCAGATGCAGTACGATGCGCCACAGCCGTACGCAAGATTCGGCGATCTTCCTTCTCAGTCGTGCCACGTGGCAGCTCGGAACTTGATCTTCTTGAGGAAGTACCATCCCTTGCCCATAGCTTCCAATAATCATGCATGGTGGAAACATTCCCACCCAAGTCTTTCTGCAATATCGCGAAATGAAAATCCACCTTCTCGTAGCCAAATCGTGCGACCTCGTTTAAACTCGGTAAGCTGTTGATAATGGCTTTCTTCGTCTTCTTAAAGGCATTCCTATCTAAGATGAACGCAATTCGTCAAATTTCACGGAAAAATAATACACACGAGCTTCACAACACGCTTTTAAAACAAGCCATATTTGCATGTTCTGAGTGACGCCAGCTGCGCCACACTAATGCGCGGAACTAGAAATTTCAATTGATGTCATCTTTCAGTTGTACAAACACGCCTACCAAATTTCGTTTATCTAACACAAGTCTTTCTTGGTGTTGGGATTTTTTTTCCGCTAGTGTATGTTTGATGTGTGTGTGTGAAAGGAAAATTCGTGTTTCTTATGATTCAAAGAATATTCATTAATAATAATTAGAGATGGAACGAAGCTTCGGCCGGGCCGAAGCTTCGGTCTGGCCGAAGCCTGAGTTGTGATTCGGCCGCTTCGGCTGCTTCGGCCTGAAATTTATGCAGCGAATGAAAGACAAGTATAAAAGAATGCATGATAGGGTAAGAGCTCCAGTAGTCTGCCAGTCTCCAGTAGTATGCCACAATGACATAAAACTCCTCATAAATAGTACATTTTTAATTCAAAATCAGATATGACGCATTCACACATTCATGTACTCATCCTCAATCATCAACCAGTGGCAGTTAAGTTTCGTTTACTTTTTCTTGAATTAGTAATGAATCATTTCATTTTGAATGGTGTGCCCGTCATCCAAGATTGCGATTCTGCTTATTTTTCAGGTAAGGTGATTCTGTGGCCGACTACTGGAGCATTTACTAGTGTTGACAACAGCTTGGATTTTAACATAATTTTTTTTTTAAATTTCTGAAACAAGTAGATGATTCACTATCAGAAAGGTTCATCCTAAAGTTTTACCTTGTTTTTGTTACTGTATTGATAGCTGAAAGTTCTAGGTTAGCCAAGATCAACAAAAGGTCTCTTAAATGGCCGACTACTGGTGCTTTTACCCTACTATTTTTTCGAATTCACCAAAAACTGAAGCATTTTGCATTAATAATATTAAGATAAATATATAACACAACGTAAATAGTAGTAGATTGGGTACCGTAAAGTCGGGTTACTTGGACCCTAAGGGCTTACTTGAGCCCATTGCAGTAAAATGATAAAATCTAGGTTTGGTACTTATTAGTTGAAGACTTGCACGGAGTTCCTCGTTTCTCCTCTAGGTACAAGCACTCTGCAGTCTCTAATGCTAGTACCAAACCCAGATTTTATCATTTTACTGGGGGCTCAAGTAACCTCCTTGTGGGTCCAAGTAACCCGACTTTACGGTAGTTCTATGATATAATACATGATCATATCAGTTGTTTTATTATAAAACATCAACTGAACTGCAGACTGAGGTTTTCATGTTCCAAGTAGAGATTCCTACTACTAATTTGCAATACAAAAATAGTAATGTCGTCTTTTCTTGTACTAGCAGTACAAAGCAAAACAAAACAAGAAAACTTTTAATTAATGAAATCAAATTAAGAATGCCACAGTAAGCTAAAAATATTGTGTAGCGCTAAGAATATTAAAACATATAGAGAAAAGTATAAAACTCTACGCATTTATTTTGAATTTAATCCAAAAACTTCAATATGTACGCCAGCCGAAGCTTCGG
The DNA here is from genome assembly GCA_038373865.1 of Uloborus plumipes. Classification (NCBI taxonomy): domain Eukaryota; kingdom Metazoa; phylum Arthropoda; class Arachnida; order Araneae; family Uloboridae; genus Uloborus; species Uloborus plumipes. The sequence continues at coordinate 186,743 of JAXGGA010000158.1, forward strand.
TCATTAGTTGGCCGAAGCTTCGGTATTCGGCGCTTCGGCCAAATGCTGCTTCGTTCCATCTCTAATAATAATCGTATTTAAACATTTAAAATTAAGGAATACTGTAGGAATACTCAAATATTAATTGCAAAAAATATCCATTAAGACAATTTTTTTTAAAAAAAAAGGAAAGACAGAAAAGGAAAGATGAAGTAAAAAATTTAAAAAATAAAGAAAAAGGACTATTTTACATGAGAAAAAAGCAGAAGAGACGAAATTCAGCTATCTCTTTTTCTCTCATACCTGAGCGTTCTTGAATTTCATTTGTTGCACAACTTCAATACATCTCGCTATATACTAATCGCAAACTAATGAAAGGGGCAAATACCGGCCAACGGTTGAGTGAAAGAAATGAGCAATATTCATTACTTGTTAAAAACAATTTAGAAAGAAAAAAAAGCAAAGAAAGAAAAAATAAAAGGAGAAATTCTAAACTCTTACAGTTATCTAAAATTGTGAAATAATAATTATTAAAGACAGTAAAATGAGTCATTAGCCTAGTTCATTACTATTCTGCCATAAAGAGTCGCTTTGAGCCGGCCACCTTGTCTAGTAACCAGAGAAGTCTAATCGTAATGGAAAGGGCCCGGGTTCAAATCCCGGCCCGGACATAGATCTACTTTCTCACTCTTCTGTCCTTGTCCTTTCTCTATGTGAATGTGAGTTTTGCGAATGGCTGCCTGCCCTATAAATGGGTTTTATGGCATGTATACCGAGCTAAATCGATCTTCCACCTTAATGGTGCTCGTAAAAACGGAAGCCGTTCATCTCCCCCCCCCCCCCCCCAAATTGGGTAGATAGGTCTACTCGTGCGCTGGTTCCCGAATACTATAATTAACAACAACATTAATAGAGTCACTTTGAGCTGCTTCAGAAACGGGATGCAGAATAAATTGCTTTTATAAAGGTAGTTCAACTTTAATGCAGCAAAACAAAATTTGTTAAAAATTTAAAAACTCCTTCTTTGTATGCAATACACCGCCAACTCGTTTATTTTCATCCATGGACTGCAGCACGAAACTGAAGTCCATGGATGGAAGTAACCGACTTGGCGGTGTATTTCATGTTCCTGCCTTAGCACTAGCTTAGAGGCGGTTACTCACTGCTTTATATCCTTCTTTGTACTTCACAACTTCACAAGCTTTCTCATTCATAATATTGCACAGAATATCGTAATTTCAAAAATTGCTTTCAAACTGATTTTCGAATAGTGACTCTGTGTACTTACTATAGTATCAACTTTTTTTCCTCATAAAATAGAGAGTATAAAACTTAGTTCCATAAAACTAGCTGAGAGATTGCAACACTGGTCCTTCTAGCTGATTTTTTATGTCAAATATACTAAAAAAAGTGGTGCATAATGAACCGGAATGGGTCAAAGTTACCCTGAGCGACAAACTTCCATTAATTATTTGCTGCTGATTGATATTAACCAAAACAGCTAGAAAAAGAATCATGTGCTTCCTTAAATAAACATAAAGATAATGAAAAAGAGGACTGGGTGATTCTCCAAAATCCGAACAATATGATGTCCTCGTAGGACAGCACAAAAATTATTTGACCTAGAAAGTTTTTTTATTTTTTTAATTGTTAGAAATACTTATTCTGATGTTATTCAATTCATATTAAAGCAAGTTTTCATTTATTTTTTTTTACAAAAATTTTTGAATAGCCAAAAAGTCATCTTTTTTGCGTGTCCCACCCTGTTTCTAAAATGTAAATAAATTATTTTAAAATTTTACGTGAACATTGCACAAATTTCACTTGTAGTGTTGAATTATGTATAGTTATGAGTGTAATATAGTTTTGTTTTACCTTATTTAAATGATTATATAATCAGGTACATCATTTTGAAGTTTGTCCCCAGATTGCATGTCCCTCTCCTGGCCTACAAATTGGTTCAATTATTAAAGGCAAAAAGAAGGAATTTTGAATCTGCAGTACTATAACACTGTTTATTCTCATCACTTCTTTGGACTCATAGAGTATTTTGTCTATAGAATGTGTCTGCTGTTCGTATTATTATTCCTTAGTTCAAAATGAGGTATGTAACATTTTCGATGTCCCTCTCCTGGCCAACATTTCTGTTCTAAATAAAATAAAAAGAATAATTCTGCCTGCAGTGTGTAATTGAGTTAAGAGGATGAAAGAGAAAAATAGCATTATTTACCTTCTATATAATTCCGGGTAGAAATATCAGCCTTTTTTTATTAAAATGTCCCTCTCCTGGCGCAAAAAAAAAATGTCCCTCTCCTGGCGCAAAAACAAAAAAAAAATGCCACTCTAGCATTACTTTTAAAGCACTGGTAATCTGGCATACTTAAAGTGAGTTCCCTCTATTTTTCTCTTAATAAGCTCCTAACAAAGAGTAAGTATGATTTTTTTTAGATTTTTTTAAGCACTTTTATTTTTATAGAGTTTGTGAGTTGAAAATGCCAGGTTTTTGGAGAATCACCCGACTACAAGAATGCAAATTCATTTAATTAACAAACATCCGGACACAAGTTCAAATGTACAAATGGTTAATTAAATTTACTAATCCCTCACTACTTGTTACTTTAGAACGAACTAATGATTGATTAGAACCACCAAAATGAAGTACACAAAGCGGAGGGAAACAAAATTGAAAAATGACCGAATCTTCTCCCACATGATTGATCATCTCAGCATGACCGGTCTCATCCAGCTGTTGTCAGGAACGAGCGTTTATTAATTTATATACAATGGGAAATGCGGCGTTTTGATAGCAGTCCTGAGTAATCTTTGACGCCCAGCTCGAATCGGGAACAAAACATTGAAAACGGTGGTATGTTTCTACATTTGTGAAGAAGTTTGCGTGTTTATTTTAGAATGAGCGAGGCGTAAGTCATTTCAACGTTATTTCGAATAAATTAAGCGTTTTGTAGAAATGAAGGGCTCGGGAGATGAAGGGGTTATGAGACAAAACAGAAATTGCGAGTAATTCAAGTTCAAAGTTTTATTGTTGTAGTTGTTGCAGCTGTTTTGTTTTCTGGTTTTGTTGCCAGCGTGCGTATGAAATTGATCTAGTGACATCCACTATTTGATGAACCAAGATTTATTTGCCTATTTGTATAAATTGCTTACAATTGCCTAGATTGTTTTTTTTTTTTTTTTAATGTAACATAGCCCCTTTATCCTCCAAGCACTTCAAATCTAAAAAGAAAAACCAAACTGCGCACATTTTCGTTTCAAGAGTTGGATTTCTTTGTAAAACATAGATTCAGTAAAGCACCTTTAGTACGTTTATTTTTTAAAATGCTTTTTATCAGTTTTTCTGATTAGATCATACATTTCCACGAGTCCAATACGCATTGACGCGTGACTTTTATACGTTTTTTCATTCATACGGTTTTTTATACATTCCCTTTAAAAACGTTTAAACTGCTTTCCCCTCCACATATTATTAATATTGTTAGGTTTACACTAGGGGGATGCAGCGATAAGCAAATTAGCCGATTACCGATTAATCGGCAGTTGATAATCGGCTGAGCCGATTAATGAGGAGTTTGATTGTTTTCAATTTTACCATCACTGTTTTTTCTCTCTTATACAATTCGAAGTTAGAAATAATAAGTAATTTATTTCCGAGAGAAGATTTTTTTCCATTTTCCAAGTTTTCAAAAAAATAATTTCAATATTTTATCAAATATCAAAGAACCAATTTTCATATTATTGTCAGTAATAGTATTTACACATTATTAGTTATTTTAATTGGACATAAAAATTCAAAAAAAGGGGTAGGGGGAGACTGGTGAGCACTCCAATTTAGGAGTACTTTTAATTCATACTTTTTAATAATTAATAGCCTTTAATTCAATACTTTTATTCTTTGAAAATTAGAGGTTAACTAAAAGCACGGTGCTAAGAGAAAACTATCGTCACATGAAAAATATTGCAACATTGTCTATGTATATTTATTCAAAGTAGGTTAATTAATTTAAAAAAAACTTTATATCAACTGTGAGGATTATTATTACTGTTAATAAAATTATTCATCATAGTTTCTTAGTAAAGGTATACTTTAAAGAATAATATTTGAAAAATATTTTTTCCGGCAATTAATCGGCCCGATTTTTCCGATTATTAATAATCGGCAAAGTGACCGATTATGGCCGATTAATCGGTGCATCCCTAGTTTACACTGTTATGACGGTTTCTTATTACTTATTTTAAAATAACTTTAAATGGCTGCCACCAATGCAGTCATTAGAATAATGCGTGGGGCAAGATGGAATACTACAAGGATACAAGCAAGCTTCCTCATCAATACTTTTATTCTTGAGATATGTTTCTGCTATTTGATGTACAAGATACTTAAGAAATTACTTTAACTTAAAATACAATGATATTTCATGATTTTTTTTTAATTTACACTCAAATCCATAGATTTATATCAGAGATTTTCTTCTTTTCTCTCGCTTTTTAATGAATTGATTTAAATCTAGTTTATTTGAATCAACAAACCCCAGTACTACAAATACTTCACTATAAAAAAGAACAGGGAAGAGACATAACAAAACCTGTTTTGACATGCACCATCTAATGTGTTTGCCCATACTACACTGCAGTGTATCGGTTATTCAAGGTCAAACTTCATGGTGAAAGCATGAAAATATCTTTTATGAAAAAAAAGAGTCTGCTTTTCAGGGAATGTGACATTTTAACTTCAGATCAGCTCAAAAAGTATGGGAAACACTAGTCTAGAGTGTGCATAAATGGAACGCTCAGAAGAAATGCATGAAAATTAAATTAAAATATAAAATGTAATAAGGTAAAATGCAAACCAATAATAATAATATTTTACTTATTTTTACATTGTACATTTTGTAAATTTATCTATATTGTAACCTTGCAAAGTGCTGCTTTAGTGCATTTTAACTTTTGACATTTTACCTTCCGGTGTTTACCTATCTCTTCATGTTTTTATGTTGAGTATGCTATTTATGCACACTCTAGTCAATGAGTTTTTTGTGTTCAAAAGCTACTACTAGTAAAAATAAATAAATAAACAAAAAAAGTAAAAAAAAAATCTTGCTAGATGAGCGATGTAAAATTAATCATTTTAATACAAGTAGCGTAGTTTTGAGTCAAACTTTAAAATTACTAAATGTTTCGAAACTCTTCAATTTTGTTCAATAGCATTGCAAAATTTCTATTTTTTACACTGCATTGAATGTTACAATCTGGAATGAGAGATTTCAGCCACGTAAACTCAGCTTTCAAGCTTAAGTTACAAACACTTGATTCGGAATGATTAGATTGTACTATCAGTTGTGTATATATAGTGGCTTTTGTTGCAAAATTTACAAAAAAATATGAAGTTCTTCCACATGGCTCAAAGCTATGCTAAATGTCTGCTCTGAACTATGCATTTTATTTTGATAAAAATTACAAGATATTGGAAAAGGAGAAAAAACCTAAATACGAAATAGGAAGCGACTATAAAATCAAAAACATTCATAGACTTCCATCTAAATGCAAATTTAAAGATATACATTTTGACTGAAACCGCAAAATAATATTATATTGCTATAACTTACTTGGAGAGCAATATCAGAACGGAAATCCTTTTAAAAACGTGCTCCCGTTCAGACAAAAGCGACCTATTGTGTATTTTCTGAATTATTTAGTAATTCCGAAATACATTTTGAAATATACTGAAGAATTCTTTTAAAACGCGTCGTAAAACGTTCTACGAACATGCAAGTTTGAACAACTGCCTCAGATTTCCTTCAGAATGGAAAGCCTTGTTTTGGCGGCAGAGAGCAGTGTCAACTTCTTCCGAGTTTTAAAATGAAATATGAAAAATGTTTAGCTTTTATATTTGTATGTGTTATTCCTTTTACAGTCGGTAAGTAAATTTGATGATAGTTTTTGCTAGTGGAGTGCATTGTATTAGTCTGTTTTTTTTTTTTTTTTTTTTTTTTTTTTTTTTTTTGTCTGAAATCATAACCTTCAGAAATCGTTAAGTACGAAAAAGTTGTTGTGAATTCTGATTTAATTTAAAATTATTTTGTTGGAACACAAATAAAAGAGTAGAGTTATTCAAAGTAACTTTGAACTTCTGTTCATTTCATAGTTACATATCACAAGATCCCGAGACTTCTACAAATGAGTATAATGCGTAGAATATTATATCATAGGATAAGATAATTAAACTCGGCGATCAAGAGTAGCTTCCAACTTCAGAACTGTTGTATTGTAAAATTAGTAATGATCAATTTGTATTTCAGAATAAAAATACTGAAAACTGCTATTATAACTTTCCCAGGAGAATGCAGTCTTGAGCATTTTGCAGTTTCTTTTAAATGTAAGCTTAAGCGTGGCAAAAAATGCTATGTAGAGTATAATTTTCCAAAAGTGCCGAAGTTACTGCAAATGACTGTCACGAAGGGCTATTGCAACAAGTAGATATTTCAGGTCAAACTTTAGAATTAATTCATCATTACGAAAACATTCATCATGCAACAGCAATAATTCACAATTTATCACTTAAAGACTTCATTAATGTATACTGAAGGTTTCCGCATTAATACTCTGCTGTAAACTTTAAATTGCCATTTGCAGTAATTTGTTGACGATATGTGCTTTACTTACCTTGATTTTTCATTTTCTTCAAGCCCCAAATATTTTCCTACTTTAGATTTTTTTTTCCTTGAGTGCAAATAATTTATTTACCTTTTCTCAGATAGCTCACATTTTATTGATTTGGCATGAACTTAGAAAATATTCGCCTTACTGAATTTTAATTGATTTTTTTCATTTTGTCTGCATTTCAAGAAAGATCTCCTCTTTTACTAATCAAAATATTGTACAAATTGTTAATGTATGGCACCAAGTATTTTGTAGAAATGAGAAGAAATCATCAAATATGTATACAAAACTGCCTAATGCAAGACAAATAACTCTCCTCTTAATTTTCGTACCCACTTTAGCATTGTGTACTTGACAATCTTCGATAGCGGTTTTATAGAATAATTTGGTTATTTGTATGAAAAATTGAAAATATTATTTTTTAAACGCACTTAGATAAATTTTACGTCCAGAATGGTTTTTTTTTTTTTTTTTTTTTTGTAAACTGCGCTTTTTTTCCTACGAAAACTCATGAAACATTTATTTTTCCACGAATGTTACTGTAATACATGAAAAGAGCTTTATCACTATAAAAGAATATATATCAGTTTAAAAGTTAAACATGCTTTATACTGCAGTTGTAATGCCACAAAATATACTGAATCAAGTTTGAACCAGATTTTCAGGTTTGATACACAAATACTCTTTTTTTACTTGTCGACGAAGAAACCCACACATTGCTAAAGCTGCCATTTTCATACATGCTTTTTGTGGGAAACAATCTAAATTCTGGTTCTGAGCTTGTGTGTGTGTGAATTTCATCCTGGATAAACTATTTTGGATAGTACTCGAACTTTAATTGGTGAGATGAAAACGCCCATCCAGCGTTTTGAGACCAATTTAAACCAACTTTTGTTTCAATTAATTTTATTGATTCTAATTGCAAAATTTTATAAATACAATTATTGAAGAAGAGACTTAGAAGTTTACGAAGAAGACCAAGTAATCGAGACAAAATTCTTCCTTCTTTTCTATGTTTATGAGTAAACTTCCTTGTGTTAAAAGGAAATTTATGATCCGTTTTGTTTTACTTTAAAATTTATTTACTTATTTATTTTTTAACGTTTAAAAAATTTGTGTTATAACCATTTCATTTTTCAGGAAACTTTTTTTTTCACTCATTTAAAAATAGAACTTGCACAGTGAAACTCGTTTCGTCTTCCTCATGATAAACAGAAAAAATTTCACTTGATAAAAAAAATCTAAATTTTTGTTTTATTTCACTCAATATTAATTTCAGCTGAAATTTCATAACTTTTTGAAACACTCTTCATAATGAATATCATGTACATATTTTTTTCAATTTATTACAAAGACAAAATAGTTAAGCATTTAGGATGCAACCATAGTGAAATATCAAAAAGTTAAGGGTCAATTTATTTTAATTCTGCCACTTCGAGAAAATCCATTTTGTCGTCAACTGCCAAGTCAACTCACTAAAAACTGGAATAAATGTAAACAGAAGACTCGAGTTTTTTAATACTTTTACTGAGCTGCAAACATGATTAACACGAAGATTCCCTGTATCACATGCGTGGCTCAAAAAAAAAAAACAAGAATTAAAGGGAAACTCATAAAATAGACAGATTAGGAACAAAGATCCAATGTTGCTGACAAACACACGGAAGCGAGAGCGAGTAATTAGTGACTCGTGTTTCAAAGTATGTTTAAATTTGCATTCCATTTGCTTTATCATGAACACAGATGATTGCTAATAAATGTTTCGAGCAAAGTATTTATTTTAAAGTGTTTTTAACGGGTGAGTTTAGTAGTTTACAGCATTCACAATGTATTAAGACTCATTTTCACATCGTTAAAAATGTATTGCATCCCATTTTGAATTATGCATATTCGATCACAACGTGATGAATTGTTAAAACCAGGCATTACTGAGCTTTTAAAAGGTTTCTTTTCTTATTGTTCCCAGGTTTTTTTTATATTTATAAAGAGCTTTTTCCATAAATAATGCTAAATAATGTGTCTTTTCGTATTTAGGAAATTGAAACTCAAACCTAAATAGTTAACTATTAAACGGCATTTAAAAAATTAAAGCATTGTGCCAACTTTTAAATGTAAAAAATGCATAAAATTAGATCGATACATGTTCCTGATAAATTCCAAGTCTCTCAACTAAAAAAATACCTTGGTAATTTATTTTTTCAGAGCAGATTCTTTCAAAAACAATGCAGACCTGAGTTTTCTTATAAGCTCTGAGAAACACTGTCTGGCTGCTAAAACTTATTCATGGCTCCTCAAACTTCTTAATTTCCTTAGTCTTCTCTGGATGTAATTATTCCCAGCCTCAGGTGAAACTGTCGAAAATATTAAGCTGATGGAAATAATTCAACCTAAATTCTTTTTCAGTATAGGGTAGACAGACCAGTGAATGAACACTTCCAGTGAATGAACACCTCGTAATTTTCTTTAAAAAATAAGTTTTAAACTATTTTTCTTGGATGAATCAGCAGTAGGCACGTCATTCTACACATTTCTAAAAAGAAAATGGTTAGAAAATGCTGCGTTTGTGTTTTGTTTGGGGTGTTCATTCACTGGGTCAAGGCAATTTTCTCCTTACAACCCCACAAAAAACCTGATCCAGAACTATAAAAATTAACGCAATATTTTTTAAAACAATTACATATATCACCTAAAATGTTTTTACTGTGATGGGACAAATCCCAAAATTTTTAACGATGCTACCAATTTTTGAAAGCAAAATTTCGCTTAAGTATTCATCCCCTGGTCAGTTTATCCTACTATCCAATTAGGAGAGCTGATATTTTTTTAGTGCGATGTAAAAAATACATGCTTTCCTTTTAGGTGAAACAATCTTCAACGTTCGAAGTGAGGGCCAAAACCAACAGAAAAATGTGAGAGACATTCCTAACAGTGGTCTCTATACTTCCGAACTAAGAAACAGTCAGCATGGCTACCTTGAAAACGAAAAACACCCGAATATCCAATCAGGATACATTGCCGGAAACCAAAGATTCTCGAATTTCAGAGATAGTCAACATACCATAACTAATGGTAGATATCATCCTCTCATATGCAGTTTACATCCTGACTTTTGCAATGACGAATTACTTCAAGTGTTTTTAAAGACATCTGAAATCGCCGAAGAGATTATGAAAATCGTTTCTGATACCATCCAAAACTTTCAGAAACTGGATCAGATCATCTCCAGCTTAAAAAACATGTCAACTGAAGATTTCGACCTGTTGGAATTTGGTGTAAGCAAGAGAAACAATATGGGAACTCATGGTCCAGCAGTTGACTTTTCGAATCAGAAGTTCGGATGGTATCCTGTAGATAGAGGATTGAAAGAGGGGAGGATGCCTTTTGATCGCAAGTCTGTTCAAATCACTGACGAAGAGACATGCATTATTAACTGCAAATTTCAAAATAGAAGCGGAAAAAACATTTTCGATGTTCTTCAAAATATATATAATTATCATAAAGGAAACGTAAACAAAAAACAATGGGTTTCTCACTTAAATAATGATGAAAAAATAAAATGGTTAGTTTCTAGCAATAATATGATTATGTCGCGATTTCCAAACCAAAAAAATGAAGAGTGGCGTAAAAGTGGAGAAGACATTAATGTGAGTCATTTGGGATATAGGCTTACTACTGGAAAAGGTTTGAAAATCAAAGAAACGTGCCAGTGTAGTAATTTAAATGATAAATGTAGATTTTTTCAAACCCTGAACCCGGAAACAGAAATTTTACCTGAAAATGTAGATGACTTAAAATTTGCTTCCAATAGTGAAACAAATAAAGATTTTTATCATCAAGCAGTTTATAATTTTACTGAAGAGGAAGAAGAAATCTTCGCTGAAAATACAACCACTTTTACTGATGCTCAGTTAGGAGCTAATTTTTATCGCGTTGGAAATGGGATAGAAAATTTGAATGAAAAGAGCTTAGATGAATTACAGCTATCTTTTGTGAATAGTTCTGGAAGTAACAATGGATTAACGTTTATAACAACAGGAAACATAGTTCAACAAAATGTTGATCAGCTAGACAACATGTACGATCCTATGACCAATATTCTAAATGATCAGCAAGTTGACCAAATTCAAACAAATCCAAGCAGTGATTCAGAAATTTCATCAAATCAATTTCTTTCTAATACTCCCGATACTCAGAACGAAAACTACGAAGAAATTGAACAAGGAGATCCTTCAAATATTGGAATGGACTTAATTAGGGGTCTAATGCAACAACTCGGTGAAGAAAATCAACCAGCCATAGGGATCCTTGACGAAAGCCTATTATCAGATACATCACCGTTACAATTAACTTTTAACAACTCTCCTACTGTATAAATTTTGAACATTTTTTTAAAAACTGATTCGAAAGAATAATAGACTTAAATTTGATAAGAGAAGATCAAATGAAGTTGGAACAAATTTCAAAAGCACCAATCATAACCCAGTCATTAGTAGTGGGGAGCGTTTTCCCCCCAAAAGTTTGATATTTCACGGAAGACATTAGTAAGTTCCTTCTTTCATTAGCCCATTAATGCCTGACTTTTTTTTTCCAAAGATATTTTCTATATTGGTTACACGTCTATAGAACACACTTTACAATGGTTATGTGCTACAATCTGTTAATAATGAATTGAAACAATATCAAAGAAAATTGAACACTATTATTCCTTTAAAATGTTCATTTTTGGTCAATTCAGACACTTTTTGGACCGTCCCTAAAAAGGGATGCTAGGCATTAATGGGTTAAATGAAACATAGTGAAAATAGTTCTCTTCATTTGTAGATTCCAGATATATTTTCAGTGTTTAATAAAAGATAAGACAAAAACATAATTATAACAATTTGAAAATGATACGTAGAAAAAAGTTAAATTATTTATATTGATTGAAACATGCTGTATAGTTTTCTTTTCGTCTACCTACCATCTTTAGAGCCCCCAATTTAATGACAAATTACCACAATTTGAAAAAATCTTGCGACGAAGCAAAAATTAAAATAATAACTTGATTATTTCACATTAAAAGTTGTTACGAAAAGAGAATGTTCATTATAAATTATAAGTTTTTTTTGTTACTGTATTTTTTTTCTACTTACCTTACCCCAATTTACTTTAAAAAAAACTTAGATTAGCTTTATTGCAGAACTAATTTTTGCCTCAGGATATAATAGAACAACTACAAGAAATTGCGTTCTTTTTTTTTCTGATAAACTACATATATTATAGAAAAAAAAATCGTTAAAAAAATAATTATTACAGAAAATAGAAAAATGTTTAATTAAAGAGGGAACTAGACATACTTTCTCCCCAAATTAGTTTTTGCGACAGAACATTATGGAAAATTTTAATTTAGCGACGTAGCTTTTCACTTTGTTAATTTTTTATGAGAAACTAGCCACTTATGCAAAAGAAAAATTAGTTTTAAACATTAAAGCATTTTTTGAAATCAAACAAACAGGAATAAGAAAATATTTTACTGTCATTCTTAAAAAATACTAAATAGTTCTCTCAAATTCAAAGTCAACTATAGTATTTAATTTATTTTAACTATTAAGAAATTAATGATAAAATCGGTTAGCACTTTTTAGCCCAATAGAGCACAAAAGAGAACTAAATGTTAATGTGAAATACAATGAATTGAAAGAGTGAACTCAAAGTAAAACTCATTTGTTCACTTTGTCACTTTAGTTTAGTAAAAGAATACGCGCTGCACCAGGTCCTAAAAATATAGACATAAGCACTAAATACAATTCATAGGAAAGCAGAAAAGGGAAATTTTTATTTCATAAGTACACAATAATAAATACTATGCGAAATAAAAGTTAGGGTTAATTTATTTAGAGAAAAAAGTTATGCGTAGATTTTCTTAGAAAAACAGAAAATTTGATGCTCCATAGTTATGGACAATCTGTAACGAATAACTTTTATTTCAGGTTAAGAAAAGCAGTTACAAATGTTATATTGAAATTGAATTACCTATTAAGAGAGTGCATACCATGCTTGCTCTATAACTGCTTTTAACTCCTTGGTCAAAATATTATTGGCTCCCATTTTCACTTAATTTTAGTGCCAGATGTTCCCACACGTTTTCCATTGAGTTTAAGTCTGCTCTAAGCGATGGCCAGTCCATGATATTGATATTATTCCTACTGAACCACATATTTGTTGGGTTAGACAAGTGAGCAGGCTCTTTGTCTTGCTTCAAATAATAGTTTGATCTTCCAAGCTGCAACGCTTTCTGTTTTTAATTTTAATTTATAATATAAACTTTCCAGAATTAATTAATGGCTTGTTTATTTCTGTGACTGATTATTTATTTTTCTCCATTTTCATGCCTTTTGAAAAAATATTTGAAAAAAATTACTCCAGTTTAGCCAGTCAATTTTCTTGGTATTATTCATAAAATCGCATTCTGTCTGACATGAAAATTCAACATTCACTAGTTTCCCCGTGAGCAGTAAGCACTTTTAATTTACTAGTTTTTTTTCCCCAAATTATTAGTAGTATCTTAAATTAGGACTTCAATTCTTTCTGAGAATTTTAAGGCTATCTTAAAACACCATGCTTTAAGTAGAATACTAGGAAAAAGTATTGACACATAAAAATGTTGGAACATTGTGTATACGTGTGTATGAACACGAAGTTCTTAAAATTAAGTTGAAAAAATTACATTGCATCTGTCATCAATTTTAGTAAAATTGAAATTTAAAGCATGTATTAAATTGTCAAAACATACCAAACAATACATATATTTTTGTTAAACGAAAAAGTAGTACTTTTTAAAACAAATTTTAAAATGTATGTTGTAGTTATGTGTATAAACAATAAATACAATAACAAAAAATTGTTCAACTTGGATTATTCTCTCAGAAGTTTAAGATTATTTATAACTTCATTCAGTGTTCATAATATCTTGTTTTAAATACACTCACAGTTACTTTAATGAGAACAAACCTCCTTCTAATTAATCGGCAAAAATTGGCCGATGGTAATGAATGGGCAATGTGGCCGATTACTAATTACTGCCGAACCTAGTACATCCCTAGTTCTTTCCCTTAGAAAGTCAATACCTTGAAGGTGAAGGCATCTAACCTCTAACGTCCATTTTTGCTTTTTTTTTTTTTTTTTTTGCCAGCATAATGTTAGTACACTTTTCCACGAATCTTCAAACCCCCTGAAAAATTTCTTTCAATAAAAATCACTAGATAATGGGTTGTGGTGTGATGGGACAAAAAACGATATACATGAGGATATAAAAAATGAGGATTGGAACACTTTTGTTTAAAAAACTACAAAAGTAACTCAATTCAGCCCTAATTACCCTTCCCAATTACCCGAAACAGAGATAAACGGGTCGAAGGTCAACTTATAGGAAGAGCACTACACCTAGACCATAGAATTGGGAAAACATGTTCATCTGAATCTAAGATGCAAAAGAAAAAATAAAACCACATTTTATTTCATTTCTCAAATACATGAGTCGAAATTTCTCATTTCACAATATTGAAAATAGGAGCAATCGCCTTGATTCAACTAAAACTTCTTGAGCCACAGTTCCCATTGCTTAATAGGGTGGGCCGAAAATGTCTTTTTCTTTTTCAACGTTGGGTGTTACGGAAAAGGTACCATTGGGGGAGAAAAGTGCATAGAACAAATTTGAAATTTTTTAGTTAATTTCTTAATCTGCCGCAATCGCCTTGAAGTTTGGAAAAAATGCAGTTTTTTGCGAGATTTTTAGGAAATCATTAAGTTTTATTTTCTAATTTCGATAACGGGTAGGACGGAAAAGGTGCCATTGGGGGCATAGAAATTCCATAAAAAATTTGAGGTCTGTAGTATAATTCCTTCCTTTTCCACAAATGTTTAGAAGATTTGGCAATTTCCAGTTTTTTTCTAGGTTTTGGATTAAATTTTGTCAAAACGTTAAAATGCTGTTTTCGCCGTAATTATCAGAAACAACTACATTGTTTGTCACATTTTACGCATTGTTAGATATTAGGAGTTAAATTTTTAAAAAATGATTTCCTAAAAATCTCAAAAACTGCATTTTTCCAAACTTTAACCCTCGTGGGTCCCTCCCATTTCAGTTACACTCAAAACCCTTGGGGTCATAAACGACCCCAATGCTTCCTTTAATTAATTCATTATAATTATTGAATGTTACATGCATTATTTAAGTTCACACACTTTTTAAAGCTAAAAAAAAAAACAAAAAATAAAAAGATACAATTAAAGTAAAATTTAGTTTATGAATTAAAATTATAATTTTAGAGCAAAACTTACAATGACTGTAGATTTATTTACATCTGTTACAGACCTGAAAAAACATGATTTTTGCAAGTGAATTTCAAACACTTATGACATTTTTCAATGCATTTTCTGTCCATTTCTCTTTTACAAAAGTTGCAACGTCCTCTTTTTTTGGCCTTCTGGGGAAGTGACCCCAAGGGTCTTGTGTGCAAAAAATGCAATTCGGGAAAAATAAAACACAATAATAGCATTATTTTGAATAGAAAACTAGAAGAATAAAAGCCACAAAATGCCATTAAAAACAAATGGTTGATTAACAAAATATATTAAACAGAAATTGCATTGGGGTCACATATGACCCCAAGAAACCCACGAGGGTTTAACGTAATTGCGGCAGATCAAGAAATTAACCAAAAAAATTAAAAATTTTTATGTGTATTTTGCTCCCCCAATGTCACCTCTTCCGCAATCCCCATCAACGAAGTAAAAAAAAAGTCATATTCGGCCCATCCTATTGCTTTAAGGATCGTCAGTTCATCACACCTCTCGGCGGTTATCATTTTGGTTTCGTAGTGGCTCACGGTCTCTCTCTGGGCCGCCTTCTTCGTTTTGGTCCAGCTCCCATTGCCTCTCTGCAAAAAAGGAGAAAGGTAAAAATTATCAAAAGTAAACACAAACCGCCGATAATGAGAAAGCAATCGTCAACACAAAGGACATTTTGAATTGATGAGAACCAGGATCAACGATAGCTATTGAATAGATGCAGTTTTAACAAGAAGTTCTGTCAAGAACTAAACGAGCCTACTTTCCCGTACATCGACATCGGCATTCTCGCATCTGATCATTATTCTCTTGATTATCTGAAACTGAAAATTATGTCAAACATACCTTTTTAGCACATAGAGCTGATTTCGAAAAGCAAAATATACCCCTCTCATCAGATGAAATAGACACGTAAAAAGTAATTAACGAATAAATAAAGCTTTGTCGCACCTTTTAAAGAGTGCAACTGTTACAGTTCCTCCGTAGAAAAAATCCTCCATCGTTTTCAAAAATAATAATAATAATAATAATAATAATAAAATAAATAAATAAATAAAAGTACAAAGAGCATCAAAACGTATTTTATCAAAGAAAGAAAAAAAAAAAGAAAAAAAAACTCGTCCGTTAATAAATGTCTCGAATTTCACTTTTAATCGGTTGCCAGTTGTTAAATATAAATAAAGAATAAAATGTTCTCGTGAATGAAAAATTTTTGTTACAAAAAAATCGTCTGCCAAAAAAAAAAATAATAATAATAATAATAAATAAAATAAAACAAATGAATAAATAAACAAAAAATCGTCTGCACAGTCAGTCATTTTTTTTCTGAGCCTGCATTTCCGCCACGTTTGCGGAGTCGGAATCAAAGTCCTCACAGAAGATTACTCAGAAAAGTACTTTACAAACACTATTTATCAAAACCATTTTCTTACAAAGTTAGTTTGAAGGAAATCCGACTTTAAGTTCAGAATCAACATTCAACTTAAATTCCCCGTAGACGTTAATGTTAATTTTTTTTCTGAACGGTTCAATATTGAACGAAAAATGGTTCAAATCAAAAAGCGAAATATGGAAATGTATGGGAAAGCCTCTCCGAGGTCTTTCAAACAAAAAAAAGTTTATTCCATTCAGACGGTTCACTCAAAAGTTATTAGGTGGGGAAAGGTTGCTTGAACGGTTCAATGTTGAACGAAAAAATGCTCAAATGGAAAATTTAAATAGGGTAATGAAGTATCCTTGCTGAGATCCTTCGAACAAAAAAAAGTTTGTTCAAATCAGATTGTTCACTCAAAAGTTAGCATCGCGGGACAGGTTGTTTGAACGGTTCAAAGTTGAACCAAAAACTGTTCAAATCGAAAAATCAAATATGGGAATGAGCTGTACTCGCCGAGATCTTTCGAACAAAAAAAAGTTTATTCCATTCGGACTGTTCACTCAAAAGTTATTAGATGGGGAATGGTTACTTGAATGGTTCAATGTTGAACCAAAAATGTTCAAATTGAAAATTTAAATACGGTAATAAAGTATCCTTCCCGAGATGCTTCGAACAAAAAAAAAAATGTTTAAATCGGACTGTTCATTCAAAAGTTATTAGGGGTGACAGCTTGTTTGAACGGTTCAATGTTGAACGAAAAATTGTTCAAATCGAAAATGTAGATACGGGAATGAAGTATCCTTGAAAAGATCTTTCGAACAAAAAAAAGTTTGTTCAAATCGGACTGTTCACTCAAAAGTTAGCATCGCGGGACCGGTTGTTTGAACGGTTCAAAGTTGAACCAAAAATAGACCGACCGACCGACACACAAATTCCCCATCTCAATACCCTACTTTCAAATTTTTAATTTTTCGATATTCAATTTGCCTTTTTATTTTTTTAACTTGGCGATATTTTTTGGACTTGGCGATATTTTTTTTACTTGGCGATATTTTTTGGACTTGGCGATATTTTTTAGATGCATTAAGCTACTTTTAAAACTTTTTTCGTCTTTCTTTTGTTTTTAACGGGAAAGTAGGCTAAAAAGCAAGGAGCAAAACTAGTCATTGTAGATTTTCAATATTCACAGCAAACGCATAACCAGTTGAAAAGGGACTACACTGCAAAAAGTAAGTGTTGTTTTTACAGCATAATATAGCAAATTTTACAGCAATAAACTATAAAACAGCTAAATTTACAGATTATTACCGTGCTTTTACAGTTTCAAACTGGAACTTCGGTTACCAGGATTATACAGTAAAAACAGTTTATTTTTTTCAGTGTAAAATTTGAAGACTAAAGTGCTATTTGAAAATTTGAATATTGACAAAATTTGAGAGGGGTTTTTTCTTTTAGCATGGCTGAGTTTTAACATTAGAAGGTTTATGCAACTTCGTCTATCCATAGGGTTATGGAAAAAGAGACATGTTGTGTTGCTCATGACAGATATTTTTTCCTTTCAAAGCTTGTAATAAACAAAAAAATAAGCCAGAAATCTCTCACATCAGTGGGAGTTCTTCGGCAAAATTTGTTCTTTTTTTTTAATATTCAATATTTCTTTAGAAAGAAATAAAGAACTGTCGCGTGTGGGACAAAATAAATGATTTTCTGTGGAATAGCCCACTAATTGCTCATTTTTATAACTAATAGTATAAAGTAGATTAGTAGGAAACCAAAGCATACACTTGAGCAATTTTCAATAGATAAGGATGATATTTTCGACAGAAATAAGAAGTATGAAACGGGGGTTCATCTCATGAAAGGTAAACTTGATTTAAAAACTAAAAATTACGAAAGATATAGAAAAAGCATTTTTTGCGCAACAAATTTTACTTGTAAAATACATTCACTAGATCAGCAAACTTTTACTTTTAATTCTAAATAATTTGAATATGTATTTATAAAATTGTAGAGAAAATTAGCTCAATTTGCCCTACATGTGACGGTAGAATCACCAAATAGTTCCAATACGCAAACTACTTATAAACATATTAAAAGTACAAGTTTAACAAGAAGTTCTGTCAAGAACTAAACGAGCCTACTTTCCCGTACATCGGCATTCTAGCATCGGATCATTATTCTCTTAATTATCTGAGACTAAAAATTATGTCAAACATACCTTTTTAGCACTTAAAGCTGATTTCTAAAAACAAAATATACCCCTCTCATCAGATGAAATAGACACATAAAAAGTAAATGAATGAATAAATAAAGTTTTGTCGCACCTTTTAAAGAATGTAACTGTTACAGTTCTTCCGTAGAAAAATTCCTCAATTGTTTTCAAAAAAAAAATTAAAAGTACAAAGTACATCAAAACACATTTTATCAAAAGAAAAAAAAAGAAAAAAAAAACCTCGTCCGTTGATAATATGTCTCGAATTTCACTTTTAATCCGTTGCCAGTTGTTAAATATAAATAAAGAATAAAATGCCCTTGTGAATGAAACATTTTTGTTACAAAAAAAAATCGTCTGCCAAAAATAATAATAATAATAATAAATAAATAAATAAAATAAAACAAATGAATAAATAAACACAAAATCGTCTGCACAGTCAGTCATTTTTTTCTGAGCCTGCATTTCCGCCATGTTAGCGGAGTCGGAATCAGAGTCTTCACAGCAGATTATTTAGAAAAGTACTTTGCCATCAAAACCATTTTTTTACAAAGTTAGTTTGAAGGAAATCCGACTTTAAGTTCAGGATCAACATTCAACTTAAATTCCCCGTAGGCGCTAATGTTAATTTTTTTTTTCTGAAAGCATCGCGGGACAGGTTGTTTGAACAGTTCAAAGTTGAACCAAAAATTGTTCAAATCGAAAAATCAAATATGGGAATGAGCTGTACTCGCCGAGATCTTTCTAACAAAAAAAAGTTTGTTCAAATCGGAATGTTCACTCAAAAGTTATTAGGGGGGGGACAAGACAGACCGACCGACAGACCGACGCACAAATTCCCCATCTCAATACCCTACTTTCAAATTTTTAGATTTTCATTTTACCTTTTTAGTTTTTTAACTTGGCGATATTTTTTGGACTTGGCGATATTTCTTTAACTTGGCGATATTTTTTGGACTTGGCGATATTTTTTAGATGCATTAAGCTACTTTTAATACTTTTTTCGTCTTTCTTTTATTTTTAACGGGAAAGTAGGCTAAAAAGTAACCACCAATTACAAAATGATACTTTAAATATATTCTTAATTGAAGAAACAATAGATTAAGTTCAATCGCACAAAAATCAATCTCTGGTAAAATAGAATCCGGGTGATTGTGTAACTGACAACTTGTCTGCGCTAACTTGGACACTTATGATGGACGCTATTTCTGGAAAGCTTTTAAAACAGTGGCAAGCAAACTTGTCAACAATTTCTAACATTCTCGTTATTTCTGAATTGGACGCTACACAAAATGTCAATCAAAGCCTTACGTCAAATCTGCTGAGCAAGATAAAAACTATACACTTCTGTCACACAAGAAATTCCATTAACAAAATGAAAGCTATTTCCTAACTAGTTATTTGTCATTTGGACGGGTTAGAATGATAGTAACGATAGCGAAAATTTTAGTTTATTTAAATGACGGATTTTGGGACCTCTTTAGTTCGTCTATTCTTTATATTAAGTGTAAAAATTGCACAAAAAATGCTGAAATATATTGATTCTTAGATGATCATAGAATTTATCTATTATGTTGGTTCAGGGATTGCTCGATGCTTGGTTCCTGGTCTGAATCAAAAAAAGAGTTCTCTTCAGGGGTCTACCTACCCGGAAAGACAACGTGTAGTGGTGCAGGCACGTGCCGTCAATGAATGCCTAGGGTAGGCAGATGCGAAGATTTGTGGAATAATATATATCATTAAAAACGCATGAAATGTAAAAAGCAATAAAACAATTTGAATATGAAAAATGTTTACTTATACAAATTATATACATATATGCAGGAATATTCGCCTGCATATATGTATATAATTTATAAACTATCTCATATCCATATTGAATACAGTTTCAACTTAAACTTACGGAAAAGCGGGATACAAAAAAACACAAAACATTTGAAAATTACTATATTTCATGAAAAAGAAAACACGAAATGGAGATAGCAAACTGCAAGTATTCAAGATTCAACAGTACTGAACGAAAGACGGCGCACAAGACGTCTAGAACGTAGAAAAGTCAGACTCCACAGGCATGGTTCTGCGCATGACGCAGTCAAGTTTCGGCGGAGAACAGAAGAAACCGCAAAGGCACTTTTCGGACAGCCTTTCGTCGCCGCTTTTCGAGCATTAGGGGAGAAAAGTGCGGGGCACGTGAACCTCATGAGACGATGCATGGTGTATATACAGTGGTTGAAAAGCAGCGGTAGTCGATGCTTTTTTAAGGAAGAAAAATGAAAATTTCCGTGTTTTTCTACTATATTCGCTGTTTAATGCCTTTATATTTTCCAATCAGCACATTGTATGTCATTTAATGAAATTAAAAATTGGTATGTTTTCTTCATGGGTAGGCACTGCCTTCCTTGCCTACCCAGACGGCACGTCTCTGAGTGGTAGGTACGGAGGACCTTGGAGTGTATGTGTGTAAGTGTGTGTGTTTATTTATTTGATGTAAGGAAAAACAACTAAAACTCCCACTGATGGGGCATTCTGCTGACGAGGTCGTAAAATGACATTTCTGCCCTTCATGATTTTAAAACATACAATACTATAAAAATATAAAATGGCGTAAAGCTATCTGGGCTGGCTCAAAGGTATTCTGAGTGACCATACTTTTTTCTTTTGGGTTTATCATTAATACGATGAACTCTAACTTATTCCCCGGCCTAAGGGACCAACAGAAAAAGGCGCATAAGTGAGAGAGACGTGTAAGTGAACAAGCCTATTCAAAGGACTAAAACGCAACATAGGTTCTAATGAAAGAATGAATAAGAATGTTTCTATATAAAAGGGACACATTACTACGGTTTGGCAATTACTGTAACGTAACTACAATGATAAAGAAAAGACACAAATTGTAGTATACCTAAATACAAACTGTTCCCTCCAAAACGATTCATAATAGATAATTGTCCCTCTCCGAACTCTAATGCGAAAAAAAATGCCTTCCGTGAACAATAAAATCGAAAGATTAAAGAGGAAAGTGATGAAAAATGCTTATTTTTAAAAGAATTTTTTTTTTTTTTTAATTTTACATTTCACGAAAAAGTCGGCGCATAAGTGAAATATTTATCTTTAGAGCGACGCATAAACGAATGATACTATTATTTTGCTATGAAATGTGCTGGAACCAGTGACGTACATAGCGCCCCCGCGGAGCGGGGGGGGGGGGCGCAAGATGTTTGAGGGCGCCCAATCCAGAAAAATAGCACTGTAGCCCTATATTTATTTATACCCCTATATATTTTTACATTTTAATAGGGGGGGTGGGGGTGGCGCACTTACAAACCTTGCTGGGGAGCGCACCTTAGTCTATGTACGCTACTGGCTGGGACCATTCAAAATCGTCGTATGAATGAAGCGGTGCATAAGTGAGAGTTCACTGTATAATGCTTTTCAGTTACAAAAGGAAATAAATACTGAAAAGATATTTCACCCAGACAGTAGAGATTTTTCCTGTTCCAAACTCCGTCCCTGACGCACTCGACTCGGGCCGTGGGGCTTCGCGTGAATCCCGTGTCACACACCAGGGAGGCGTGCTTCCGACTTATCTGGAAGCGGCCGCTCTCCACCATCAGATGCGGATCCGTGCAAGTGGGAGCTGGAAAGTCGAAGTTTTTATCATTATTACGCAGAGAAATGCCGCTTACAATGTACACCAACACAACGAAACATCCGTTCAACTAAAAACAGTTTCGGTCCCCTCTTAATTGCTCAAATAGCTTGAATTCCAATTAAATCGGTGAGTGCATAAACGACGTCAGTCAAGGACTTCAAATTGTTCAGGAGAGAGAAAAAACGTCTTAACTCGTCTTAACGCATTTGTACGATCAACGTTCAAATAAAAGGTCCCGTATATTTTGAATGGACGCATTTAGTGTGACGTCACAGGTTTCAACCGATTTCCAAACACCGTCTGCTACGGTGAATTCAGCATAACTGTCAACGCTAAAGTGCGGTAAGTAGCAATATTTATTGGTTCATTTCATCATTTAAAATGCTTCAGATTTGTTTTTTAATGTTTTGAAAGTGTTCTCAGACTATGTAAACGCACCAGTAATGCATGTTTGCTTCTTATTTTCGTCTGTAAACTGCAGAAATATTAGAAAATACATAGGCCTATAATGTCTTTTTAGCAGACGACGCGCCGTTACGTGATCAACATATATTCGTTTATTTTGTCATTTTTTGTTCTGATGTTGTGTTTTAAGTGTTTTGAAAGTATTTTCAGGACATATTTATGCACCATGAATGTATGTTTGCTTCTAATTTTCGTCTGTAAACTGCAGAAATATTAGAAAATACATAGGCTTATAATGTCCTGTTTGCAGACATCGAGTTGTTAGGTTATCAATATTTTATTCGTTTATTTCGTCATTTTATGTGCTGCTGTTGTATTCTTAATATTTTAAAAGCTTTTTCAGGATATGTATTTGCTCCATTAATGCAAGTTTGTTTTGTATATTCATCTATTAATAGCAGAAATATTAGAAAACATATAATGTCAGTGTATAGCTTTTCTTAGTTACATATATTTTTCTGGAGTAATCTAATTAACTTTCACTGGTATTGTTTTCAAGAGTTGATAATTCTATGCTGTTTAACTGAATTTTTTTGTATACAAATACATTGAGTACTGTGCTTGTCTGATTATTATAGCTGCATCACTTCATGTTGGTGTGTAGTTTTTCTTCGCCTCAGTATGTATATGAATCTCAAACTGAGCTTTAATTAAATGTTAACAATCTAACCCTTGCGTTTGTGATATTATAACTATAGTTAACATGATCTGGAGTTGACGTGAAAATCTAAATATCAGTTATGTATCTGAACAAAATTGCCATTGATTAGCACTTATATTTTCATTCCTTCTTTTAAAAGTGCATCTTAAGTAACATGTAATGAATGTCTTTAGTATTTTTGAAGTAATCCATTCCTAGGAAATGCTCATTTGCTAACTTGTCATTTTATAAATATTGTATGAATGTTTAATGTTGTAATAAATGATATTATTAAGTTCTGTTGTTATGTTTTTATGTATTAAAAAAGCTAGAACAGCACCTATTGGTAAATTGCCTTTTCTTAGATTTGCTGCTAATTTGACATGTTCAAATAGTTACCCGTGTGATAAAAATCTTAAATTCATTGAATACAAATAACAAGAAGCATGCTTCAAGACAAGAAATATATATTTTGCAATTAAAAATAAATAAAATTCCATAAATGTTTTTTAAGTGTTACAACATCTATGTGTGTGCACGCTTACAAACACAAGGGGGTAGCCGGTCGGTCGTTAAAAAAAGAAGCCGTGAAGTGAAAAAGGTTGGGAACCACTGGTCTATACTGTCGAAATAATATAAATTTATAGAGAAATAAATTATTCTTAGTATGTACTGTATCGTCTCAGAGCAATATTATGCTACCTTCAAACCTATCATTTTGTATTTTTCTGGGCGGGGTAGGGTCAAATTGTTTATATTCGATGCAAATTACACCGAAGAACAACCAAAAGTGACCATCTATATGTAAACGTAATTTCTCAAAATCGGAGAAATAGTTTCCCCCTCTTGACCTCACTAAATGACGGTCCTGAGCATAAATGTCTAATTGTTGCTTTGAGAACAATTTTTCAACTCATATTAGACTATGTTACTAATGATTAAAATAATTTCATAAAATATTAGTCTCATCGAATTCAATTGAATTTGCTTCATTAGAGTAAATTTTTTTTAAACAGAAGTTTTGAAATATTTGTCAGTTTATTTAGAGTTTTTGTTTCGAGAATTATTAAAAAATATAATAATTATATCAATTCAGCCGAGCCCGCTTATACTAATAAGCGGGCTCGACTGAATATATCGGTTAAAAGAATATCCCGCTTAATACATTTTTAATGCAACGAATTGTTGTAGTGCATTATTTTGATCCCGGATAATGGAATATCCAGTTTATTAGAATATTTTTCATGGCAAGATGGCTATTCCAAAGCGGAGCATAGCACTTGGCACAGTAATGAACTGTAGCTGATTTGAAAATGCCATGTTAAACGTTAATTGTTGAACAGAAAAGTTCGATAAACAGGGTAGAGTTGATTTAATTTTTGGGTGGGTCCTAGAATAGCCCACCTCTTACGACTTTTAAAAATCTCGGTTGAAAATCTTGGTTTCTGGAACAAATTGGTTTTTCATTAAGTAAAAATTGCCAAGTAAGCGAGATTTTAAAATGTTGCCAAGAGGTGGCCTATTCTAGGATTTTAACTATGTTTTATTCTTTAAAAGCTATTTTTGGTAGAATTATGGTAACCGGGTCACATTGGCGTCAATCAGCTATGTTGTAGGATTACTAAAATCGAAAAATATTTTTCCGCCTCTAAGAAGGTAGCGGGTCGCCAGAATGAAATATTCATCGCCGAGACCCGGTTATCGCAATTCTATCCTACTTTTAATGTTTTCGGTAGTTTAATGCCTTTCTGATTTATTTGGCGACATGTGTAAACTTCACCTTTTACTGGAATTAAAATTGCTGTGAAGTAAATTTTAATAAAAGAAAATAACTATTTTACTCCAGAGTGTTCGTCGCATTTTTAATTTACTCAAGGGCCTTTACATTTCTTGCACGGGCAGAGCCGTGCGGGTACTGCTAGTATTCTAATAAGCGGGCTCGGCTGAATATATCGGTTAAAAGAATATCCCGCTTAATACATTTTTAATGCACCGAATTGTTGTAGTGCATTATTTTGATCCCGGATAATGGAATATCCAGTTTATTAGAATATTTTTCATGGCAAGATGGCTATTCCAAAGCGGGTTTGACTGTATTAATGAAATTTTTAATTAATATTTTGATTTAACTCTCAATTGTATTGCTTGCAAAGTTACATTGTTTTTAGTATATTATTGATAACCAATCATTTTCCCTATTTTTTGCCACCGCCCCAGAAAAAAAAAACCAGTTTGCCCAATCCTACCTTTGGCTATTATAATCGGTATATCAATACAGTATGATTGCATTATGATGAAAAAAACATTTTTTTTTTTTTCTAAGTAATATGTGTCTGTTAGTTATCAGTGAAGTTTTGTATAGTAACTTACAGCTGAAGGCAAATAAATACAAATGTATTTAAAGTTGCATGTTTATTTCATATAATTAAACAATTATTTACAATTGAACTTTATAGCAATAATTACTGCAGCATACAAGAACATGTACTTTCGTTTGAATTTTATACAGGGTTCTTCATATTTAAACCTGAAAAATGCTAAAATATATTTTAAAAAACTGAAAAATGGTATCACATCCACAAGAAAAATGAATAGGGGTGAGGATCAAGAATTTTAAGCAACATACAGTAACCCATCACTATAGTGTGTTGTTTGGGAGCCACCAAAAACTGATCTATCCAAAAACCTGATATCACAAAGGTCATAAAAGAGACAAAACAATCAACGTACAAATTAAGGACTTATGTAGTTGCAAAAAAAGACCAATTTATTATCATACAAGGACAATTTTCTTAAAGCTAAAATTATTCTATGAATTTTTCTTATAAAATTAAAACAATAATTTTAAATGTTTCCATGGTTTTACTATGGAATACAAATTGAAAATTGCAGCTTAAGCTACAACTAGTTAAATTTACGGAAACATGCCAGTTTATCGTTGTCTTGTGCTAGCTAAGCTGGCAACTTGGGGTGCACCGCTTCACTTTTCCAACTGTACTGTAACTTGGCGTGAAGTTCGACTTCCATAGTACACATAAATGACAAAAGGACATGTTTATATTATAGGCAACCATGCACAGCACAACAACACGTTCAGACAAAGAATGGACATAGACAGGAAAGAGAAAGTACATTCATGACAGGGTACTTTCCTCGTAATTCCTCGCTCCGAGAAGGGATTCCAACCCTGAACAGCTCCATCTGGGTCAAACTGCTCTGACCACTAGACAAGGTGTCCGGCACATGCCAGTTTTGCTCTTAAATTAATAAAGGGGAAAAACAACTATTTTTTCTCCTCTATAATGTCAAGTGTGAAGCAACATTTTTTGGGGGGGACAAAGGAAAAATATACTGTCTGCCACGCCTAAACAAATACTGCCGGTTCCAAGAAATATTATTCGATTAAACGGGGTATTTGTTTAAGCGGGATCTGCAACTTAGCGTCTATGGCATGGGAAACATTCGATTCCAGGATATTTTATTCCTTTATGCGGGGTATTTGTTTATCCGTTACACGATTAAGCAAAGCCAAGCAGGGCTGACTGCAGGCGCGGATCCAGAGGGGGGGTCATGGGGGTCATGACCCTCCCCCTTAACCGACAAAATATAGCAAAAAATTGCATTTTTGATACTTATATTACGAAAAAAATGGTCAAAACCCCACATTTTTGCCCAAAAATTGCACTTTGACCTTTGCACTTTGAAAATGACCCCCTCCTTAGCCAGAAGCTGGATCCGCCCTTGGCTGACTGTATATCCAAATGTGCGATATAACAAGACCTGATGTAACAAGGTGTTACTGTATCAATCTGTTCTTCTTACAACCAGAGTAACAACTTTTAGTACATGAAATAAGTCTTAAACAGAGAAAAAATGGGGGGGGGGGGTAGAATTGACATTCTGGGCTAATTGAGAAATTAATTACATACGTTAAGCAGGTCTATATTTAATAATTTAAAGGGAAACAAGTTGAAATACAATGCAGTAGTACAAGTATTGAGTTGAAATACAATACAACTGTCCAAAAAATTTTCTACATCATCCATGTCTAACCTTTTTTCACCAGAGTGCCGTATTTCATATTAAAATAATTTCCATGGGTAAGGACACATGAAATAACAAAATATTTTTTAAATTGGACTGGAAAATATGGAAAAGTTAAAACCAATAACTTGCCATTACTTGGTGCTTCTTTTATAAGATGCAATGTCTTCAAAAACCTATCAATGAACATTCAGCTCCAAAGTTTTCACGACATTTATAAAGCTGCTTGCTTCTTAATATTAAACAAAACAACAGGCTATACAAATCAACTTAGCTGGCTGTACACCAGGCATCAATTTTTTTTCTTTCAAGTGATATAGCATGCTTTGTACATTCAAAAAAAAAAAAAAAAAGTGCTCTGAATATTTTCCTTTAACAAACTGAAGTAATGCTTAGTTAGTAATTTATTTCATAGTAGTAATGATCATGTAATTTATGCATAAAATGAGCAAATACAAAAAAATTTCTTAATCTTCAGTTATGATCTCCAAAAAATGGAAATATTGTATCAGTACATACTGTCGGCCCCGCTTAGACGAATACTGTTGGTTCCAAGAAATATTATTTGATTAAACGGGGTATTCGATTAAGTAGGGGATCTTTAACATTGCGTCTATGGCATTGGTTGCGAGATATTTTATTCGTATAAGCGGGGTATTCGTTTATCCTTTACCCGATTAACCGGGGACGACAGTATATTTGATATTTTCAAAGTCAGATTGACTTTTAGCCACAAGAAAATTCTAAAACCAAGAAAACCTTCTTTCTACATCAATATTTGCCAATAACTGAATTTAAAATCAAAAAAGTACACAATCCAAAGTTTTTCTAAATCATTCACATATATTTTTTTTTCTTTTTAAGGAAATTTGGTTCAAAATGTAAAAAAAAAAATTAAATGCTTTTGAATGAAAGCATGAAAAAATAAATTAGATGTTTTAATCTACAAAATGAAAGCATCAAAATATGAGAGAATTCATAAACTCAGATAGTAGCACGAATTACAATAAAGGCCAATATATTTAATAATTTTCAGATGATTCAAGTAAGTATGTGAAGATAACGTGTATGCATGATTTGAGAATACTTTTAAAACATTGACCACTAGCAGCACCAGGTGCCAAAGTAAACGAAAAAATTGCATATTATAGAACTATGTATAGAACTATATCCTGCGCTATACAAATAAATATAAGAAGAAAATCTGTGACAATGCAGTGCAAATAAGATGAGAATACTTTTAAAGCATTAAAAACACAACAGCAGCACATAAAATGACGAAATAAACGAATAAATATTGATAACCTAACAACTCGATGTCTGCAAACAGGACATTATAGGCCTATGTATTTTCTAATATTTCTGCAGTTTACAGACGAAAATTAGAAGCAAACATGCATTCATGGTGCATAACTATGTCCTGAAAATACTTTCAAAACACTTAAAACACAACATCAGAACAAAAAATGACAAAATAAACGAATATATGTTGATCACGTAACGGCGCGTCGTCTGCTAAAAAGACATTATAGGCCTATGTATTTTCTAATATTTCTGCAGTTTACAGACGAAAATAAGAAGCAAACATGCATTACTGGTGCGTTTACATAGTCTGAGAACACTTTCAAAACATTAAAAAACGAATCTGAAGCATTTTTAATGATGAAATGAACCAATAAATATTGCTACTTACCGCACTTTAGAGTTGACAGTTATGCTGAATTCACCGTAGCAGACGGTGTTTGGAAATCGGTCGAAACCTGTGACGTCATCACTAAATGCGTCCATTAGTAACGTGACTGACGCGATTTTTGACCTCGGCACGCGTCTTACCTCCCACAGCTTGTTTCCACAAAAAACGAATTTTCGAATTTTTGTGTGACTGATGTTGTTTTTGCACTCACCGATTCAATTACAGCGAACAAAAATCGATTTTTTTTGAAAATCTTTGTCACAGGCTTTCATTGCATTTTTTTCTGCAAAGATAAGACCACCCCACCCCGACTTGCCCATCTGTTTTACAGTTTCATCGCCATTTTCAGGACATGAAAACTATCAACA
The DNA here is from genome assembly GCA_038373865.1 of Uloborus plumipes. Taxonomy (NCBI): domain Eukaryota; kingdom Metazoa; phylum Arthropoda; class Arachnida; order Araneae; family Uloboridae; genus Uloborus; species Uloborus plumipes. Next base: position 216,174 of record JAXGGA010000158.1, read on the forward strand.
AAATCTTTCGTGTTATTGATGTCCATGGTAATCTGACGGAGATATTTCTAACATGCTTTTAGCCCTCTTACATGAAATAGACGTATTTTGGGCATTATTTAAAAATACAAAATTAATGATAGCTTGAATAAAGTATGATTTCCAAGCAAGTTTTGTTGTCATTTTAAATAATACTAAGTTATTTTTAACAAAATAAACATACAAAGTCTAATAATTAAAACATTTCAGCATTAATTCAATTTAATACGGAAATTAGATCACAATATTAGAAGAAACATAAGCATCGTGTCAAAAATTGAAATCAAAGAAAAACATTATTAGTATTATTTATTTTATTATTATTATTTAATGTTTTGGAAGAGAATGGATAAATTTCGCTTTTGTTGAACTGTAATAGTAATCTAAATTTAAATAAAAAGTCTTTCAATTTAAGCTGTGTTGGGGCATTGAAGACCTAAATTATAATTTATTCTTGAAAAAATGTTTCATGGTAGCAAGAGTAAATTGAAGTAAAAATATTATATTGGCACTAATAATAACACCAGAAAAGTCGATTTTTCTGTCATCATCTCTACACAGCTGGTTATTGTAATAAGACAGTTACTGTACATAATGAGTTGCAGAGCTGTGCGAAAATCAGTAATTTAAGCACCTGTAAATATGTTAATGCCTGTAACGTTTAATGTTTTATGTCTATCTGTCAAACTTGATATCCCAATGCCTGTTAAGCTTAATTTTTTGTGTCTATTAGGAAGCCATACACACAAATGAAAAAAACATATTTTTATAATTATAATAGTAGTTTTTTTAAAACAAAATATTCATTGCAGTATAACAGTTTATTTTAATTGATACTCTTCCTTTAAAAAAATAAAAATATGCAATAATGAGAAAAATTAAAATAAGTAGCAATTGAAAGCGCATACTGAAACATGTTTTTCAACACATAAAACATTTGCCCTCGTTTCCAATTATCGAAACATAAATTCTTCTGACATTTTAAGAAAACACGCCAAATTTATCGAGAAATAAAAGTTCCTGGAAACTGATCAGAACGTAGAAAGCTTTAAATGTAAGAGAAGCTGCAGCGACTATGTAAGACCCTATTTCTAGTTAAATTTTGAGTTTTTAAAAAAATGTTGCCGAACTCTAAGATACTTGCCGAACTTGTATCTCCAAAACTGAAGGGCGAGAGCAAATGATTTTTGCTCCAAAAACAATAGTTATTTACTTATAGAGAAAAATCATTATTACACAAACGTGTTGGTTCGTGGCGAGACTTCAAATCAGGGGTGCCCACAGGGGGGGATTATGGCGCAAGTTGCGCCATCAAAATTTTTGGGGGGATTTTTTAACACTAATTTATTTATTTACTTAAATTATTTAATAATTTATTTTTCAATTTAAATTATTTACTGATTTTTTTAATCAGAATTATTCATTAATTTATTTTTTTAATTGAAATTATTTCTTTTATTTCTTTATTATTTAATTATTTTTTTGTGTGCGTGTGTGTGTGCTTGTCGCTTGTAATGTAAAAAAAAAGCGATTCTATTCTGCGCACAATTCGAACTTTTAATAAATTAACAATATATAAAAAAATAATAATAATAGTTATAATTTAAAAAAATAAGTAAATAATATTTTAAGAAATAAATAAATAATATATATTAAAAAATAAAAATTTTAAAATTAAATTAATTAAAAAAGGGGGGAAAATAAAAATAAAAAGCACAAGTGGGTTGTGAAAAATTTGGGGGGGGGGGGGAATTTGCGCCATTGAGCTTGGGGGGGGATGGGCACCCCTGCTTCAAATTTCAAGAAAGAATATCTGTAAAATTCGTAAGTTGTATTTAAAAAAATTAAAATATTTCCCTACTCACACGTAAGTACATATGCTTGAACTTCGCAGATCTGCAGGGGAACAGAATCTAGCGCTTTGATTTTCATTCCAGCAATATCTCTGTTGTTGGGGCCTGGACAGTTGTGAAACTCCCAGTCGAACCTTTCTGCAATAAATTGTTTTTCAAATATTTATTTCTTACCCAAATGTATCCATCTGATCCTGGCACATAGATTATCCATTACAAGAACTGAATCTCCAACTCTTGAGCATCTATCAGTGATAATAATTGAAGGGCTTGGAGGATGAAGGGGCTAAGTTACATTTTACAAAATGAACATTTTGGACAATGGTAAACAACGGATACAGGTAAGCAAATAAAACTTGGTATATCAAACAGTAGATGCCAATAGACCAATTTCATACGCACACTAATGATAAAACCAAAAAACAAAAAAGCTGCAACAACTGCAACAATAAACATTTGAACTTTAATTACTTGCAATTTCTGTTTTGTCGCTTAACCCCACCTTCATCTCCCAAGCCCTTCAATTACAGATGAGCCAAGCACACTGCAGTCAGTGGGGAGGAGGTAAAGGGCAGTATCTACAGCAATGATCTGTTGAGATATTTGAAGAACCTCGTCTTGGGGGGACTCCATTCTTACAACAAGGAAATCCTGGAGTTATACCTTTTTTTGTGCTTTATTTCCAGCAGGAACCAAGAAAGCAAGCTTGTACAATAAAGCCAAACTATAGATGACGAATGTGAATTGCAGCATTTATTTATTGAATATTAGGAGTATTTTGATTATAAATGCTCAGTAAAATTTGTCAAGTACATGGGGGGGAGGCTAAGGGAAATAGTTTTATTTCATTTATTTATTTATTAATTTATTAAATCCCATATGCATTCTCTCATTAATTCGTTTGCATTTATTCATTCGCTTATTTTTTACTCGTTCACTAGTTTATTTACTCATTAATCAATAAAATAATTTATTTCTTTGAGGCTTGCTAATTGTTTCATTTATTTATTATTCCTTTATTTGATCCCTTATACATTTGTTAATTCATTTGAAGAAAAATATCTTTAAGAAATTAAATAGAAAAGGTTACAGTACAAAAATGTTTTGGATATTACTCCGCCCCATATAAGAAGCAAAATGTTATTTTAAATGTTCATATTTTTTTAATTTAATTTGAAGGTAAAAATTCACTGCTAAAAATGAAAGTAGTGTCCACGTTCAACTTTTAAAACAAAATACATTGTTATCACTTTATGCTCACTTTATGCACAGTAATTTTTAAAACAAGTTCCCATTTTTTTTAATTTTGAAAAATTATAAGTTATTTTATTTTGATCCACATTCCTCCCCCAAAGTACTTTATTCTGAACGTAAAAGAAAAAACTAAGAACAAGAAACAATTTACACGAAATTCTGTTCATGTCTATCAGAATTCAAATAGCAATATTGAAAAGGAAATGAAGCAACGATAAATATTCTCAGTCTGTATCATATCTATTAAAAATCAACTAGCCATACAGAAACTTAAATAACAAAACAATACACATATTTTCTATCATGTTACAAGCAATTTTATATTATATTCATTACAGTTCAAATAGCAATATTCAAAATTTAATAACAGAGCAATAAATATTCTCAATCATGTTACATAAAATTCTGTGAATAGTATAAAGCAGTGAGTAACCGCCCCTAAGCAAGGGCTAAGGCAGAAACATGCAATACACCGCCAACTCGACCATTTCGATCCATAGACAGCTGTTTCGAGCAGAATAAGCTCGAAACAGCTGTCCATGGATCGAAATGGTCGAGTTGGCGGTGTATTGCATCTGTGAATAGTGTTCAGTAAAATTTAAATGGCAATAGGGTCATTCTGAGTTTTCTTACAGATTTCAAAACTTTCTTTTGGCAAAAATTTTATTTATTTATTTATTATATGGATTTATTTATTTTTCTTTTTTTTTGGTCAGAATTATTGTTTTATATTAAATGATAAGTTTTCAAATTTAAGAAATAGGTAACAGCAGAGCTTGATGTTTAGTAATTAAAACAGAAAACATGTTTGCAAATGCATAAATGCGACAATTTGTAATCTCTGTTACTGGGACAAAATGTTGAAGTTTCATATTTATGAAGGCAAGTGACAATAGAAAATTCTTTTTTTATGAGTAAAAGTGTTGTCCTTACTTAAGTTAAATTTAAAATCTTAGTAACTGAAGTTACACAATGTTGCTCAATCTAAATATTTGCTTGTTAAAATAGTATGCAACAGAAGTTAGAGAGAAAAAACAAGCATCTCAAAAAAAAAAACGTTGGAAAATACACAGAAGCTGATGTTTCAATCTAACTTTCCAAAAGGGATACTCAGGCTTACTGTTCATTTACTAACTGTATTTTAGAATGGTAGTTCCATCGTGTGATGAATAAATAATTCCATTATACTTGGTAACAGAATTTATAAAACTCCCGGACAGACCTTTTTGTTTTGCATAAAAAATGTAAAAAAAAATTTAATTAAATTAAAGTTCCATTGTGTGTACTTAAAACAATATTTTTTACTGGCCAAAATAATTTAATGTCATAGTAAAATCATTAGATTGCTACAGAAGCAGCAAATAAGAAAAAAAAAAATCTTCACTCCGGACAATCAAAAAAGGCAATTATAACATTTATAATTATTTGTTTCACCCATTATTTTTTTTTATATCAAAGTAGACTGTTTTTCAGGAGCAAATAAATTATACTGAAGATTTTGGGACATCGAATCTGTAAGTAAATGTGGAGTGAGACAATACAGAAATTGGGATGACCGCACAATAAATATTTGCAATCATGTTGCACGCAATGGGGGAGTTTCCTTCAGTCAAAAGTACTACTTTTTGTTACTGAAATTGATAGAATGATATAAAAAAATAACATGTGCCCGGAAAATGCTTTAATTTTCCCAAGAGTTTATTTTTTATTATTTTTTTTAAATACCCTACCTTGAAAACGGGACGTGGTTTTTGTGACGTCAGTGGTGCACCTAACAGCTCTCTTTCCACTAATAATACCATTTTGCTTGACTTGAGTTGTCCAATGAATCGGTGACGTCACGACCTTCGTCATCTCACTACAACCAATTAGATTTCGCGCTTACGTGCACCACTGACCAGTAGCGAGGCCTCAAGTCATCGAACGATTCGCCGATGACCTGAAGGCAAACCTCGTCTTGCACTGGAAGAATTAAAGTTTTAAAATTTTTATTTTCAGATTATTTTTTCGGATCATTTAATATTCCGAATAATTTTATTTTAGTGCTGACATCTGTTGAGTAAACGATAAGGCGTGAACTTAGGTCATCGTTTACAATACCGCATCGGTTTCGTGTGTGCGCGCGCAATTTTTTTCGCTTGTCAGCCATTTCAGCTAATCAGATTCTTTCACAGCTTCCCTTAGATATAGTACCGAGTCAGCGGCGATTACCGCGGAAATTTTATGTGCAAAGCATTTTGTTTTTATAGTTTTGGCGGATCGTGGGGGTTGGATGGGGAGGGGTAAGGATTTTTTTCTCCTGTTTCATTCATTCTTTTTTTTTTTCAATTCGGTGCGTCACATTTAAGAAAAAAAAAAAGGGGTTGCGGTTAGAAAAATATTGTTATCTTACGATGGCGCCAATATGAGCCCGACTGGTCGAAGACGTTGTTTGCAACACTAATTTTGTGGAGGGGAAACACTGTTTCTTTTTGTCTTTTGGAACTTCATCGAACTTTCAAAACGAATATATGTGTGCGTGGTTTTGTTTTTTACTCTCTCTTTATAGTTTCAATTATAAATGTTTTTCACAAAAAGTAGTGCTCGTTGCCGTTTGAGCTTTGCATTTCAGCAAGCTTATGAACTTTTCAAATTGTAAAAGAAGCATCTGTGTGCCAAGATTTTTACAAGGTAAGTTGAATTTTTTAATTACTATTTAGTTTTAAAACTCATGAAAACAACATGAATGATTTTTATCGTTTTAAAGTATACTTCATTTATTGTGTGAGGAGAATTTCCTACTTTAACGGAAATAATTTGCATTGCTCGATTTATTTATTTTTAAGTAATACTACTCTGCCTAAGTAACTACGATTTTTTTGTTTCTTTTTCATCTAATGCTTACTACTTTAATCTAAATTGAAAAACTGAACTGTAAAAATTTTCCGGGAATTTTCGTGCATCTTTCTCTTTCTTAGTTTCAAAATTCCCGTTTTTGTTACGATGATAATGAAGTTTTCTTTTCGGCAGCCCAAAATTTTCAGAAATTTCTGATCACAAACACCCCTGAGCGAAACATATGGTCTGGTATATTTCTTTAGGGACCTGAAAGTTAGCGATGACTGACGCTTGAAGTCACGCCTCGCTACTGCCACTGACGTCATGCGCAGATATATTTTTTTTTTTTGGAATAGCATCTGCGCACCGGTTAAAATAATTCATAAAAAATATATAACTGCGTCAAAAAATAAAAAAAAATGGTCAATTCCTATGTTTTGAAACATGTTCTTTCAGAAAAAAATACTTTTGAAATTTCGGAAACTCCCCCATTCTGTTTCATATCTATTAGAATTCAAATAGCACGTCTGAAACTGGAATGACAGAACAATGAATATTCTCAATGATGTTACAAACAATTCTGTATCACGTCCATTAGAAGTCTAACAGAAATATCAAAACTGGAATGACAGAACAGTAAATATTTGCAATCATGTTGTATGTGGGCCATTAAGCGAAAAAGTCGCCAATTTGTCCCGCAATGTGACGCTTGTGTATTTCAGTAAAAAACTATGACTTTAAAGGGTAATGAACGAAATTTTGCTGGTTAGGAAATCACAAACCGGTGTAGAGTTTCTTATGCTTTGTTAAATACCTTTTAAAATTACTATTTTTAATGACATATATGAGCGTCACGTGAGGGACAAAATGGCGGCATTCTCGTGGAATGGTCCATAATGTCCTACTTGTAAACTTCTAGATTGTCTTGTGTAACAAGAACTGAGAAACCACATTCAACATAACCATCATATAATCGAAATACAAGTAGATTTAACCCATTAATGCCTGACATTTTTTTTGCAAAGATATTTTGTATACTGGTTACAAACAGTATTTAATGGACAGGAAAAATAGTAAAAAAAATATTATGTAAAAAATAATTTTTTTATTAAGGAAAGAAAAATCGTCCCTTAAAAGTTACGATAGACCCCAGAGGGTACATACTTTTTTTCACTAAAATTTTTTTCTGCCTACGATATAATATTTAAAAAGACATTTTACAAGAAGAAATAAAATCAGCAATTAAGATAAACTGGGAAGCTGGGAATAACTTTGAAAACTTAGCTTTTTTTCTGGAGATTGTGAACGATGTGATTTTTGATAAACATCATGTTAAAACTGCTACAGAGCACACTTTACAATGGTTATGTGCTGCAATCTGTTAACGAATTGAAACAATACTAAGGTACTCATTGAACACTATTATTTGGTTGAATGTTCATTTTGGGGAAAATCAGACCCTTTTTTGGACCGTCCCTAAAAATGGACGCTAGGCATTATTGGTTTAATAAGAGAAGAATTAAGTTTAAATTTTAAAGTGGATAAGAGCAGCTTTACCCATTAGAAATGGAATTATCTATTACGGCAAGCCATCACTCTGCAAGAACCACTCACTAGCTGAAATATTAACAATAGCTGTAAAGATCACTCCAGTTAGCTATATACCTCGGTGACTGCTTCAACAGACCAAGCACATCAAAAGTTTGCTGTATAGTAATTGTAAAAATAACTATATTTAACTTCATCTTTCAGGTCCTGATTGTCTGCTATAAAAGTATCATACATTTTCTTAATAGTTAAACTGGAATCCAAACGAGTCAGTTTGCTTTCGAAAGTTTGTTGAAGCTGTGTCGTTTCGATGCTGTCTCGAAGTTTTTCATAATCTTCGGTCGCTTTCGCCTCAAACTTTGAAATGTGGTCGTGAATACGCACACAAATTTCTGCAGATTTGGCATTACCACTTCTTTTCATGCCCCTTTTATCCATTGGGACTTCATTTTGAAGCAACAAACGGCATATTCTGGCCAATCTGTCCTTCGAAATGCCGTGGATGGTCATGAAGACGTTTTTGCACACAGATTTCAACGCACCATTTATCTCTAGATAGTACAAAAATGTATGATTTCTCTTGTAAGCCTGAGAAGCAACGCTTTTATCGGGAGATTCGTCGCTGTGATTCCCACCACATTGTCCTGAGGCTTTTTTACGTCTACGCACTTCTTGTGCTCCAATCAAACTTTGCAAGTAGGTATCCTGGATGTTTTTACTTTCCAGGGAATAAAAATGCTCCCATGTTTCGTCGATAACCTGTTGGTTAATACCTGAAGAGCATTTAATGTTACACTTGCACGAAATGCTTTCTGGCTTCTTTTTGCACGGAACTTCTTTTTTATTATAGCTTGTGTAAGATACGCCTTTAATTCTGGCACTGCGCACTTTATTACGCTGATAATTTTCCTCGTGAACAACTCCGCGTTTTCTCTTAGGCGGGGGCTCGTTTAATTCAGAACTAGACATTTTCAGACCAAATAATCACCAATATTTGAATTTTCTGCTTAAATCATACTCAGATGCGCATAACAGTGCACTGTGCATCATAACACAACACTGAACTTCAGCACAGCACAATAATAAACTGCAACACAAATCAACACTGCAAAAACACCTGCAGCGCAGCCGCAATCCTAACGTAAGAAGTGCATTGAACTAAAAGTGCAGTCATGGCTCGCAAGGCCCGTTTCCACGGAGCAGCATTTGGAAGGTTGCCAAAACTATTTTATTTTTTAACGCAGAAACCCGTCAAGCGAGAACTTACAGGATTTCTGCAGAGCTCCCATCAATTGAATCTTATATTACAAAAACCAGCCAAGCGACCGGCTCTGAAAGATCGATAAAGCATTTTCATCCTTACTTTAAAATTGTTCGATAAGGATTAGAATATTTTAAACTGAAATGTACATATACTTTGATATATTTCTTTCAGTAAAAAATGCTTCTAATTGCTAATGAAGAATTTAATGTGGTTTTTCAAATGTTTACTTTAAATTTAACATTTTGTCGTTTGACGAGTTTTTGAAATAAAGCGATTCAAATAGTCTTGAAGATTAAAATAGAAGTGGGTTTCAGTACCTACATGTTTTCTGACGTCTACTAATTACTATGTTTTGATATTTTTCTCCCCTTTTACTACTTATCGCAGTAAGGGGGGGGGGGGGGAATATGAAAATAATAAAATCTGAGTGCCTTGCAGCAGTTTATTAAGTTAATGCGCGTGATGTGTACTTTCAGAAAAAGAGAAACAATATTGCATTAGTCTCGAATTTTTGTACAGTAGAGTCTCGAAAATCCGACGTAATGGGGGTTCACGCCACCTCGGATTACTGAAAACTCAAACTATCCAGGGGAAAAAATTAACGGTAGAAACGTAACACTTTTCGATAGCCAAAAGAAAGAAAAATTGTTAATTTCAAGATGTTTTATATCATAAGTTATTATTTCCAAATTATATCTTAACATATCTCTAGTGGTTTAAAAATATTTCGTGACACTTGGTGAATGTCTTTGAGACCGACCTCTCAACACTTTTTTTTACTACTTTATTGAAAGTACAAAGGAAATTTTCCAATAACAAAAGATTCTTGTTTTCAAAATTTAAATGCAAATTATCTTTTTATCTATAAAAGATAGACCTTAAAATGTCAATAGAGGATTAACCGGAACCTCGGACTTTTGAGAATCGGATTTCTGAGACTTTACTGTACTTTTGTTATTAATATGCGATTTCATTTTCAAAAAACGGCAAAACAAATTCAGGCATTTTCTTCAAACTTGGATGCATTGATAACTTGAAATTTTAACAATTCTTTTGAGTTATATGAAGAGTTTGTCCAAGTATTTATCTCTTATGTAAACACAGCAAAAGTATTAGATACACAGTTTTTTAAGGTATCTAATACTTACCCTATCACTAGGGATGCACCGATAAGCAAATTGGCCGATTACCGATTAATCGGCTGCTCATAATCGGTCTATTAATCGGCTTATCCGATTAATTATTATTTTTACTGCTATCAATGTCTCCATCACTTTTATTTCTTTTACCAATTTCGATTTTAGAAATACTAGAGATGAATTTATTTCTGAGAGACTATTTTTTTCTATTTTCCTAACTTTTCCAAAATAATTTCAAAATTTTATCCAATTTCTATTAGCTAATTTTCATGTTTTGTTAACAAGATAAACTAGACACGAAAATTTAAAAAAAAAATAAATAAATAAAAACGGGGAGATTGTGGTGAGCAAGCTAATTTAGGAGCACTTCTAATTTAAATTTATTTTTACTTTTAGTACCGATCTAAACTGTTCAAAGCTTATTCGTTGTGAGCGTTGTAAAGTTATCTGACACACTATGGTAGGAGAAAAATATCAGAGCACGAAAAATGTTTTAACATTGCGTACATGTGCATATTTATTTAAATTGGGAGTTAATTATGAAAAAAAATCTATCAACTATGGGGATTTTTTTCTTTTTATACCTCTTTCCCTTATACAGTTTTTCAGTTATTTGTCTTATTTTTTCTCACTACACTTTCGTACTAAATATTACTCTTGTGTTTGCAGAAAGTTATTTATTTTTTTTTGTTAATAAACATTTTTCATGGTAAATTCTTGCTCCAGGTATACTTAAAGTAATTTTATTTAATTTTTTTTCCTACATTTAATCGGCAAATTTTGGTTGATTATAAATAAAATGACATATCACGGTTTTCACATTCCAATTCAAAAGTCCAGTAATTTTATCGTTTATAATAGTGTTATGTGAATATCAGCTATAAGGGTTAATTTTTAATATTTCATTCAGTTTTACACAATTTCTGAGTTATTTGTTTTTCTTTTACTCTGTACAATTTCATATTCTGTACAATTTCATGTTATAGTAATGCTTGCAGAAAATTCTTTACTGTTAGTATATTTAATCATTATAATTCCTTTTGAAGGTGTGCTTTGAAAAAATAATATTTAAAAAATATTTTTTCCGCCGATTAATCGGTAAAATTTAGCCGATGCCGATTAATCGGTGCAGCCGTAGTAATTACCACAAAAGTTAAAATTTTGCTGGATGTAAAAAAAAAATACTTTCAGCTCAACCATTTTATCGATTAAGGTTATTTTCTTTCTCTTTTTTACATCATTATCGAAAGCAATGTACATTATGACAAGGCAAAATAGCATTCTTGAAGAAAACTTTGAGAGAGAAAATGACTTCATGAGTTTTTTGGGTTTCTTTATTAAAATTTAACCGAGGATTTTTGGTGATTTCAGTGAAAAAAGGCATTATTTTACAACACATGGGTTTAAAAATAGCAGGAAATACAAGTCTTCTTCCAGATTTTACTATATTAGTTTGTACTTGTTGTTATACAACAATAAAAATATCTCCCCCCCTAATGTTTTTTGATTAAAAATCTTCGATGTTCATTTGTATATCGAATCCGTTGGCTACTACAGAAAATGCCTTTAGACAGGACTTAAGAAGACTTCAGAAGCTTTCTCAAGAAGTCTTAAAAGTTAGAGAGAAAACACCTTTTCGATATTAGTTGTAGAATGTCACATGTATTTCAGAGACTGAATACAAAATATTTTTCTTTCTCAAAAAAATATAGTTCTGCAATGATACATGAAACAAAAAACAAAAAGGAGGAAATGTCAATTTGTAAAAAAAAAAAAAAAAAAACCGCTATGGGCTCTTTTCGCTTTTCGAAATTTGCTGAATATATGTTTGAGTTGGTGAAAAGTAAAGATTGAAAGTAATGGAAAAATTAAGATTTTCCTATGTATACAGCTAAGGTACCAAGTGGGTAAATATTAGATGATGGAAGAGGTTCTGTTTAAAAAATGTAAAATGAAAAGAAGTGCTCATCGGAAAAAATGGATGAGAGCAAAGTTCTTTTTGAACGTGGGGATAAAGAATGAAGTGCTGGCTGAAGAATTGGGTGATAGAAGAGCTGTCATTTGAATACCTAATTCTTCATATGAGGCGAAGAAAGACTATCAGGGAAAATGAGATGAAAAAAATTAAAGGAGATGCGGATCGGACCAAAAAACGAATTTAAAAAGATGTATAATAATAATAGTTCGAGAGCCAGGTGAAAATTTGGTTAATTATTTCTTCTCGATAGATAATTGGCCATACGCATCAGACAACAGTATCATAAAGCCCTATGACCGTCAGCTGCGGCACAGTGGGGGGGATGAGTAGTTGTAACCTCCCACGCTTGAAGAAAAAAAAAAAAATTCACTCATTTCCTCTCGCCTAAAAATTTACCAGATGATAGCTTATATGTAACTATTGATAAATATATACGTCAGCTGGCTGTATCTCGGTGGAAAAATTGTCAGCTGATACTTTGAAGGTCGTTACGTAGAAGTTAGCTAGAAGCATTTACTGACTACACTGTTCGACAAAAAAAAACCTTGAAAATGCTTCTGGTATTTTGAAGGCTGATTCTTATGTAAAATGACCCCCTGAATCCGAATATGACCCCCGTTTTCCCCCATCACGTCCCATTTTTTTTTAAAACGCCCCCCTTTTTTTTCATTTTTCCTTAGTTTCAGGGCTATTATTTTTTTTTTTTTTGGAGGGGAAAGGAGCCTTATATTCACCAATAAATTTTTTTGGATGTCAAGAGAGACTCAAAGTTTAAAATCATGAGCACCGAGAAAAAATCGGGGAACTTGGGGGGGCGTGGCCCCCCAAAATATTTGAAAAATCACCAAAAACGATCTTTTTATTCTAGTTTCTTTAAAAAGACCTTTAAAACATTTTTTTCGGTGCAGAACCAGAGTATAGGATCCGCTCCTATGGCTCCTGGGTCAGAAAAAATTTTCACGCTGTAAAATTTTTTTAAAAAAATAAAATAATGCTTTAAAAATCGCACTTTGCACTCGAGTTTTAAAGCAGGTCTTCAGCCAAAAAAAAAAAAAAAAAAAACAAAATTGTGGCTGATTCTTATGTCAAATGACTCCCTATTTCCAAATATGACCTCAGTTCCCCCCCTCCACCCCCTCTTTCCAGAGAGTTCCCCCCCCCCCCCAATTCAGAGTCATTTTACTAATTCGGAGGGGAAAAGTACATTACGTAATCCGTTAACATAATTCTAAAAGGCAACAGAGGTTCAAAATTCAAAAACATGTACATGTGTACCAAAAATATAAACTATGGCGGTGTACCCTCCCCCCCCCCCCAAAAAAATCTTTTCTTGTTTTTCTAAAAGACGTTTTAAACCTTTTTTTTTTTTTTTTTGTGAAAAATCAGAGTATTGAATTTTCTTTTCTTTTTTTTTGGGGGGGGGAGGGGGAGGTATACCGCCCTAGTTTATATTTTTGGTACACATGTACATGATTTTGAACTTTGAACCTCTGTTGCCTTTTAGAATTATGTTAACGGGTTACGTAATGCACTTTTCCCCTCCGAATTAGTAAAATGACTCTGAATTGGGGGGGGGACTCTCTGGAAAGAGGGGGTGGAGGGGGAAACTGAGGTCATATTTGGAAATAGGGGCTCATTTGACATAAGAATCAGCCACAATTTTGTTTTTTTTTTGGCTGAAGACCTGCTTTAAAACTCGAGTGCAAAGAGCGATTTTTAAAGCATTATTTTATTTTTTTTTTTAAATTTTTACAGCGTGAAAATTTTTTCTGACCCAGGAGCCATAGGAGCGGATCCTATAATCTGGTTCTGCACCGAAAAAAATGTTTTAAAGGTCTTTTTAAAGAAACTAGAATAAAAAGATCGTTTTTGGTGATTTTTCAAATATTTTGGGGGGCCACGCCCCCCCAAGTTCCCCGATTTTTTCTCGGTGCTCATGATTTTAAACTTTGAGTCTTTCTTGACATCCAAAAATATTTATTGGTGAATATAAGGCTCCTTTCCCCTCCAAAAAAAAAAAAAATAATAGCCCTGAAACTAAGGAAAAATGAAAAAAAAGGGGGGCGTTTTAAAAAAAAATGGGACGTGATGGGGGAAAACGGGGGTCATATTCGGATTCAGGGGGTCATTTTACATAAGAATCAGCCTTCAAAATACCAGAAGCATTTTCAAGGTTTTTTTTTTTGTCGAACAGTGTAGTCAGTAAATGCTTCTAGCTAACTTCTACGTAACGACCTTCAAAGTATCAGCTGACAATTTTTCCACCGAGATACAGCCAGCTGACGTATATATTTATCAATAGTTACATATAAGCTATCATCTGGTAAATTTTTAGGTGAGAGGAAATGAGTGAATTTTTTTTTTCTTCAAGCGTGGGTGGTTCCAACTGCTTATCCCCTTCCCACCGAGCCTCAGCTGACATTCACGAGGCTTCATAGTTCGATTTTCTGCTGCGTTTTACTAATTATCACTTGAGAGGAACTTGGTCATATATATCTGTTACTGGCTCTCGGACTATAAATACGTTGTTCACATAGAATTGTAAAGTTTGCCATAAAATGTAAGGACAATACCAACAACACATTGCTTTTCTACCATATATGTAATTTAAATTGAGTGAATAACAATAAGAAATTTAAGAAAATAACTATTTATTATAAAAGAATAAGTGAGCAAAGTTATTAAGTAGGAGAATATGCCGCCACTTATATGAATCACGTTTGCTCTAAACAGTTTTGATTTAATGAAGCGGCTAATTCAATTAAGTTGGATACTGTTCCGTTTTTGGCGGTTTGATTTATTAAAGCGGCTGATTCAAATGACCGCAGATTCAATTATCCGGCGTCCACTGTAGCTCTATTATTTCAAAATGAAGTGAGTGAAATATGGTGAAATGAGATTTAAGTAGAAAAAAAGCATAAAATTCATATAGTTTTTTCCAATTTTTTTAACGATTATACGTGCAATTTAATTTTTTTCACTTCTCAGCTTTCTTACCACTTATTTGTAACATCTACCCAGTGTTTATCTAAAACTGACATGAAAATAATTACGGTTAAGAAAACATTTTCTTTGGAAAATGGCAAGAAAAAAAATCGAATGCAATAAATAAATCGAATAAGTCAAACCTCGTTAAAGCAAACCAGTGGTCGGAAGTAGCGCGCTACAAGTAGCGAAACTACAGTAGTAGCTACATTTTTTAGTAGTTTGTAGTGTAGCGCACTACTTAAAAAAAAAAAAAAAAAAAGTAGAGTAGTGAGTAGCGCGATACATAAAAATTGTAGTTTGTAGCGATTTCTGAAAACTACTTTTAAATTTAAAAATAATAATAAATAAATGAAGAAAATTTAAAAAAAGAGAACGAAGGAAAAAAACAAGGTTTTTCTTGTAGCGAATATTTGTAAAAATTGTAAAAAAAATCTAAAAAGGATAAATTTTAGCAAAAAAAGTAACAAAAAGGAAAAGTAACAAATAAATTCAAAGACAATTCCTATTTTTATTCCATATTCGAATGAGGTAATTTTTTAATCTAAACCACTTTTCGAATTTTTTCGGTCGATCTTCAATTGGGGTATTCTTGTTATTTATTTATTTTTTAAAAAGTAGCGAAGTAGCAACTACATTTAAAAAGTAGTGTAGCTCGCTACATTATAAAAAAAGTAGTTGTAGCTGTAGTTAACTACATTTATAAGAAAGTAGTTGTAGTTCGCTACGAAAATTATGTAGTTTTTCCAACCACTGAAGCAAACTCTAGGGGATCTTTTAAATACAACAACACGGGAGGACGGTTATAGGGAATGTAGTTCGTCTTAGTAGTAATTCGCTTTAAGCGTGTTCCAATTAACGAGGTTCGACTGTATATAATTAACAATGAAAGTTTTAGTAGGAAGTAAATGAATGATAACTTAAAAAATGAATAATTATAAATGCAAGGAAATTGGTCAAACACATAACTTAGTCCGGGTTTAATTGGAAGTGAATGCTATGAATGAATAAAAAAGGGTAATTCGGGAAAACCAAGAACAAAAAGTAAAGAACAGGAAAAATTCAAAAAATGAAGTAAAGCTTTAGTTATTCCTACCAAAGAAAATGCACATAACAGCCACGTTGCCTAGCAAATAGATTATTGCACAATGAACTGTGATTATTTCGAATTATTTTTAGTTTTAAGAGCTTGCTAGAAACATCTGAATTTGCAAAAACCCGTATCGTGCAAAAGTGCGAATTGAAATAAAATTTCTTGATTGTCTGGAGAAACTTTAGCAATATTTCCTATGAGTAAGCTCGTAACTGTCCTTTGCACCACTACGAACATTTGCGAACTTATACATCAATGCATATAAAGACTCAGCAGACACATAATTTCCCAACATGGTTTCTGTTCCTTCTGAATATAGAGGAGATTTGAAAAACAGATCCCTGATATAGCACAACATGTCATGGCAAAGTTGCAGGGAGCCACTGCTAGTTACACAATCGTCACAAAGTGTCAGAATTGGGATGTCTTGGATTGGAAGTCATGCTTTGACGCATTTGTGACAAGTTTCCTGTGTCTTCACGTCCCTGTAACAACATATTTATGAGTAATCACTTAGTGACTTTTTAAGCCGTCAATAAAACGTCGCACTATGACGGCGTCGCCGTAGTCTAACATTTTCAACTACGGCATCTCTTTGCTGACTTTCCAGGGACGATTTGTCAAAGTAAAGAAATAGGAACCTTATGTAACCGTCACTCAACTTTCACATATGGGATTTTAGCCAATGTGCTATTACGGAGACCTTATGTCAATACAAAGATTGATGCTTCTTTTTCAAAAACTCCAGCTTTGTTACTAACCTTAAATCTCACACCATAACCAAATACTTCTTGTGCTTGAACAAAAATCTGTAGCCCACGAATTTCAAATGTAAACCACATACCGTTCTACTGCAGATGAGATGGAAAGGCCAACACCCGTTTCATAGCCGGAAATAGACACATCTATTAGTTTTTAGGAATGCCATCTTTTGCAGACGTGGGTTAGCCTCTAAATAAGACAGAATCATAAAAAACAAATAGACAAGAGCATCAAATATTTACTTTTGTACCCTGATGCGGATAGATTCGTCTTACGTGGAAGCTTGCCGATTCCACAGCATCCGTGGTCAAACAGTGCACTGGCTTTGGACAATAACAAAATGCTCTTCTTCAATATACAACAAGAGAATGAAACTACGCCGTTGCTTCATTGAGAAAAATACCCGCCGTACGATATTTTGCTCAAGTATATCATCGGTGCAAAAGTAATTATTTAAATTTTGATTACCTATTCTGCCTCTTTTAGTTCCACAACTTAGTTCTGTCCCATTCGTCTTTACCATAAAGACTTCGTATGCCACTTCCACTGAAAGACAATAAATTATTCAAAAAAATATGTATTTATAATACTAGAAAAATTCAAATTTCATACATTTGAAGCTCTTCCTTCAGTGCTCTCAGTCTGTTAATGTTCAATGGCTATTATATAGTAAGAAAGCTTTTTAAAAATTACTTTCTGCTGTTGTAAAACTTGAAACATGATTTAACCTCTCACTACCATTGTGATACTTGTAAAAGCACCATGATGAAATTTCGATGATGATTGAATTATTGCTATATTAAACAAATTTCCTTGTAAAGTGTTAAAATTTATTTTTAACAGTATAATAGTGTATTAGTAAAATTATGAACTGATTTCGTCGCTAACGGTTGAACAATATCACGCCTTTTCTCAGCCAAAAGTTTAAGAGACTTTTCGCAATGCAACATGCAGATGTCAGGTGAAGCACTTAAAAAATAAAAAACGCCACAAGTTCCACATCCCTGCATTAGACTTCTCGAGCTCAGCCAATAACTCTGAAAAATTAAACCGAGACCATTAATTCTCGAGCCGACGGGAGCATTAAAACAAAACGGCACACATCATCCTAAAGTTACAGAAAACAATTTGCGTAGTTTATTACGAAGTGTTTAATCATAAAAAGAGCTCGGATCGTTACCACCTCATTTTTCTCTCTCCCCCAATAACCGAAGCCGGTTTGGGAAAAGAAGGAAGAGCGTTCAAACGCATCATTAAATAAGCCATTTAAGGCAAGGCCCCTATAAAAAGGGAGCTGACTCATCCGGCATTTTGGTTCCAGAAATTCACGTATGGTACCACTGGTATGTGCACACAACTCACATTAAATTAAAACGGTAGGTTAAGCTTGAGATGTAGCTGCCTAGTTGATAATTGGCTAATTTTGCATAAAAACGATTTTGTAAACTCAGGTTTAAACCGAATGCAGCATGAAAGTGGGCTTACTTACAGGAAACTTTTCCCGAAAAACTGTTTTTAAATTTGAGATGTAAATTATCTTTCTACTACATTTACCTAAAGTGACGTTTTATCCAACTGATAATAATTTATTTTAAGCCAGGACAACCATGGACAATACTGATGTGCATTCAAATACCTGTAATAAAGCTGGATCCAAAGCTGTCTTGGAACCAAAATGTCGGATAGGTGAGCCTGTCCTCTAAAGGAGCTCTAATTTAAGGTGGAGTCGCTGAGAAGGTAATGAAACCTTCGGAAGCTAAAATCAATCGAACCTTTGGGGAGGAAGAGCATCACGCGGAAGAGCTCCCCGGGGGTGGTGAAAGTGCCGGACCAAGAAGAGCCCTCCGCGGTACAGGTGCTTCTCAGGCCGTCCACGGCCCGGTCTGCCGTGCCGTTGGCTGCACCAGCCTGGCTGGTGGAAGAAAATTTAGTCGGGGTGTCTGCAAGAAACGAAATTGTATTGATTTTGCATGTGAAATTGCAGTAGAAGGAAGAAAATCCGAATTAATTGGGACCATGAGTAACTCGGATTTTCGAAAATAGCTAAAAAGAAACGTTTATAAAAATTACTGCCGTGCTAAGCGCAAGAGTCGTAACTGCAAACGACTTCAAAATTAGAAATTTTGGTTTAAAGATTTGCTCTAAAATGTATTTGATTCAGATGTAACTTTTTCGAAATTTTTTTTAAATATTTCCCTTGGACAAATGACCACAAAACATTGTACTAAGGCAGGGCTTCCCAAACTTTTTACCTAGCGGACCCCCTTCAGAGAGCATTTAACAAAACGGACCCCTGTCATTGCAGTGTGCAAATACTTATAATTTGTAGTTAATCAAAATAATTTAATTAATTATTCCTAATTAGTGTGGTAATTATTTAAAAGCCACTAATAAATAAGTAGTTTAAAATGTTTAACTTTATCAACAAAATGTGGAACACAAAAAACGTATAAGTATTAAAGACAAGTAATAGCAGAAATAAGAAAACATAAAATATTAACTACAAATTAATGGGAGGAGTGGGGTTGTTTCATCCGGCACAATTTTGATACGTTAGGTTTGATTTTTGACAGTTGGAGACGAATGTCTGGTTCAGCATCGAGGCAGCTTCTGTGTTTAGTTTTAGTGGCTGCATAGATCGAGAATCCCGATTCGCATAGGTAGGTTGCGGTGAACGGAAAAAGGATACGCTTTGCCTTTTCAACAAGTGGTTCATACTTTTTATTTTCCAGACTTAGTCAAAAACTGGGATAAGTATTAGCCTAGAAAAGAGACTTTAAGGTGCAGTCTGACGTTATGTCTATTAAACATTCGTACTCAGACGATGACAGACTACTTGGCTTTTCCGAAACAGAAAACCACCCACCCAAACATGATCATGCAGCATCTTAGCTCGAGATGGTGGGAAATAATATGTTCAATGGCCGATTGTATATTTGCAATGTGATTGTATATTTGGTGCTCACAAATATTTTCAAACAAAGGGTTGTTTAAAATCGCCACATTGTTTTCTTTCAAAAAATTATTTAAAGTAGGAAAGCACTCCACCTTTTATTTCCCAATATATTCTACCCAAAATTGCAGTTTTCGTTTGAAAGCGCAAAGTTTGCTATCAGCCTCAAAAGCTGTGATGCAATTTCCTTGCAAAGAAACACTTATCTCATTTATTTTCATAAAAATATCAGATAAGTACGACAGAGTATATTGAAATTCCTCATCATTAAATATGTCTGCCAGTTTAATATTGTGATCTAAAAGCAGACTTAAGACTTCGGAACGTAATTCGTATAATCGTGTGAATGCTTTGCCACGAGATAACCATCTCACTTCTGTATGAAGAGGCAAGGAATGATGAGTACTTCCCATTTCATCGCATAATATTGAGAGAAGTCTGGACTTCAACGGCCGTGACTTTACGTAATTTATAACTTGAACCGCTTCATCCAAAACTTTCTTAAAGGAAACTGGCATTTTTTCATTGCCAAAGCATGTATGTGCAGTACGCAATGACTGTTACTGCATTTTTTTAATTTTTCTTTTATTTTAGCGATTACTCCGACCGTTGGTCCAGTCATCGCTTTTGCACCATCCGCGCACACATCAACACAATTAGACCAGGGAATCTCATTGCTCTTAAAAAAATCATCCAATAAAATAAATATTTGGACACCCGTTGTATTAGAAAGAAGTGGTTTGTACAAAAGAAGATCCTCTTCAAAATGACCAGAGTATTCATAACGTACAAAAGTCAATAAGATTGCCAGCCCTGCGACGTCAGTCGATTCGTCGATTATTTGCATAGCAAAGAAATTGTTTTTGATGTGCGAAACCAGAGATTCTTTCACATCCTGTGAGTCCTGTGACAGCTCAAGTATCCGTCTTTTAACAGTGTTATTAGATAACGGCACTGTAGATACAAGTTTTGCAGCTTTCTCATCTAGCATGCAAGAAACAATATCAGTAACGCATGGTTTTATGAGATTTTCGGCGATGGTATGGGCTTTACCTGCTTTTGCTACTTGATAACTCACTAAGAAAGAAGCTTTTAGTGCATTTTCATTAGCGATTTTTGCGTGAGCTGTAATGGATTTCTGAGAAGCATCGAGCTCAGTACACTTCCTCTTAAAAAAATCAGTCTCTTTATCCTTTAGCTCCGGATATCTGCCTTCAAAATGACGCCACAATTTGACTGGAACCATCGAACTGTTCGGAAGGACTTTCGCACAAATCACACACTGAACTTTCTTTTCGTCAGTCTCTATGAAACCTAAATCTAGGTAGCTATCTTGGTACTTTCGTTTTTTAGTTGTTCCACTTCCTTTAGCAGTGTGAACAACATCTACTTCTAACAATGGGAGAATTCGGTGTAGTTGGAACATGCTGCAGAGATTCATCTTCTAAAATTTGCTCTTTAGCTGGCTTGTCATTAGTTATTTTTTCTTCGGAAGGTTGTCCTTTGTCGTCAACAAAACTGTTTTGGCGTTTTTGTGGCTTTGATAGTGATGAAAGAACTACATTTCTTCAAAGATCCTGTCTGTAGCCACAAATCCATGATGGTCCTTAAATGATTAATGAGAATGGTACAGGAAACAAGAAAATTAATCTCGAGATATAAAACCGCGAGGAATTTGTTCCCGGATAAAAACTTCTTTTTATGTACAACTCGAGAAAAGTCCAGAATCACCAGAAATGAAGACCCAGGCGTTGACAATAATCCGAAATTTGAATCTGAATAGTTTTGTATTCAATCAAACCGACCGATCCATCCACCAATCTACCATGCCGGCGTCGACGTGGCGCATTTTTCGGGAAGGTTCGAAATTGAAATTCTTCCAAATACGTGTTAATAAGCCAAAGTCTAGCACGAAGCTCATGGCGCCGTCTTACCTATCAGCTGGATTCACTTAACCTTTAGGAGCCGGACGGTACAGATGCTGTACCGTAAGTCTTTTTTTTTAGAGGACGAGGTTGAGATCTTCACTCGAACCCTTTGGAGCCGGGGATTTTTTCAAGGTTTCATACGTCTGGTACGACAGTTTATACCTTCTCTTTTCAATGGGAAAAAAATATGTGGTTCAACTGTCGTACTACCTGGGTCGAAAGAAAAACAAGATATCATTTTTTTGCACAAAAAAAAAGAAGAAGAAGAAATTAACCAGAGTCGAAAAATGAAAGTCAGTAAAATGTCATTTTTACGCATACGGAGTAAAAACATCCATACAGCTTTTGAAGACATCACGGTTTAAAAAATATTGAGCTCAAAAGCAAGCCTAATCGTGGTATTGATACAGCATTAATATTTCCCCAATGTTGTTGTAAAAATATCTGCTTTTCTGATGTTTTGTACGAGATTTTGTTGTAAAATTATCAATAATATTAGATGACATAAAAAATCGTTTTGACGCATAAAAGCTATTTTATTTGACAAGTGGTATTGATTCTTTTTCAACCCTATAATGATATTGTAACTTCAGAAAAAACTGTATGAAATTGGAACACTGCAAAAATTGAGGAGGGGGGGTATGAGAATTTCTGCTTGAGAAAAAGAGGGCGCGATCATAGAAAGTTTGAAAATCTTTACCCTGGTATTGAAACACAGAGCCAGATTTAAAATATTACTTTTAACGCTTTAAAAAAAAAAATCTGATTTTTACCGCGGACCCCCTGCTAAAGGCCGGCGGACCCCCAAGGGGTCCGCGGACCACAGTTTGGGAAGCCCTGTACTAAGGTGAAATATGTGACTAGGAACCACCTGGTGATCATAACTCAATTTTGACACAAAATGCAGATACGACTTTTGTTCTTAGCACGGCAGAATAGTAGATCATTAAATCAAATAAAGTGGTTTTTAATAGGAAGGCGTAACATACGATACAGTACATAACGCTACAATGTGTAATTATATTTTTTGAAAAATTGTAACAAAAATTAACTTTCATGTTTTACTGAACGTAAAGGAAAATTTGTTAAAATTTCATGGGAATAAGTTCAGATTTTTTGTGTTCTACTGTAGTTAAATGGAGAATGAACTGAAGAAAGGCAAAATGTTATTTTTCTTCGGTCCGCATTGAAGTTCAATATAGCGAGTGGAGTAGAATTAGTTGCTCGATTTATTAAACTGGTAAAGAAGAAGGATCAAGGCTAAAACTCACCCAAATTGTATAATATACGATGCAAAAAGGCTGGGAATTTTGAGCTTTTAAAATGTGATTTTCTCGAAAGACTGGAAAAATTGACATTTGACCTTTCTTCCCTGTGTTCTACAAGTGTGGAGAACGGTAAAGAACTATTTATGACAAGAAAAAATCATTTAAGATTGCAAAACTTTTGTGTGTATGTTCGTTTTTTTTTTTTTTTTCTTTTTTCTTTTTTTTTTTGGAGGCGGGCATTAATTGAGCTATCTCAAAACACAGTTTAAAATCTAAAACTATCGAATCGATCAATTTTAAAAATTACAAACACATAAAGTAAACAAACACAAACAAAACGGCATTCGTACTTATTTTTCCACAGTTTGTCAGGTTATTACCTAAACATTCCAAATTTCACCATGGAAAGAATTCAATTTCCTCACAATTCGCTTCAGTTACTTTCACTTATGAAACGGATTTAACCAACCACTTATTTTGCTTAAAAGACGGAACTTTATCAAGTTTCCACTTATATTGATGAGCGAGTGAAAGATAGCAAGCAAGCAGTTCATGTGAAGAAGCTTACCACACACTGGCGTATCACCCGTCCAATCTCCAGTGTCTTCACATCGTCTATAAAAATTGCCACCTATGTATGTTTCTGTATCACAGTAGTAATGGATGACGTCACCTGGAACGTAAAAGTCTTGCCTTGGTCCATAACCACCCCACTGAGGAAAATCGGGAGGATTGCATTCTGGAACTGAAATGTGGAAAAGAGAACTGGTTTAGAAACCGAGTTTGGAAAAATCGTCTATTTAACAAAAACAAGAAATTGTTCTCGAAAAGGAAAAAATTAAAAATCATTCCTTACGTCACGAAAATTAATATTTAATACCGGAAGATGAACAGTTTCTTTTTTTCCCTTTTCTCCTTAATTCATGTAGAATCATCTTAACTGGCCGATTGCGACTTTCATGGCAACCGTGGTCAGACAGTATCTCTTCAAACTTTTAAAAAGTGTTATATATTTCCTTGAAGTGATTGACACCAAAAGCTTATCATCACCAATGCACATGAATGCAACAAATTACGTTTTAAATCGGAACGACTACAGAATTTGTTTGCCTACATACAGGCAAACAAACAGGAATTTTCAAAACGGATAAAATAAGTTGAGCGGACACGTTTTACAAAATATTCAGAAAAGGGGAATCAGCAGAGGGCTATAAAGGTCTTGATGATTCCCTGACTTAGTAGACGAACCTTTACTTTAGGCTCACTGGGCTCATGTGTATGATTTTATCGGATGCATCCAAGAAAAGAATTTTTCCGAGGGAGCCAATTGAGCACCTCTTAAAACATCAACACTAGAAAATCGAAAAAAAATCATTAATCCAACAATTTTTTCTCTATTTTGGCTATAGAAGAAAATATATAAAAGACTGTAATGCTTAACAAACATTGTATTTCAAACCTCGGATAGCTCAAAAGTTCAGTAGTCAATTGTGTAATACCTTTCTACTTAGTAAAAATTGTTACACTTATTTGCTTTTTGTTTTTTTTTTTATTATTTTATTTATTTATTTTTGCAAGAACGATGCATCGGAAGTGGACACGCTATGTAAAAAAAATGAAATTCTTTAAAAGTGACAAATATTTCACTTTTAGGAAACATATAAGCATATTAAATTCAAGTAATAAGTTGATGTAATTCATTTCTAAATACTTCTAACAGTTGGAAGTTTTGATGCATCCGTTTAACATAGACCCATCTGAGAAACCTCCACAATTTTGAACTTCATATTGTGCAACTCGAGATCAAGAACACACGATAAACTAAACAGAGCCACAACCTCACCAAAGTGCTCAAGGGGGTCAAACCGTTTCATTTCGCCTACGGAAAAGCATGTCATTGTGCGTACCATGATGACTTCGATCGCTGCAAACCTTATCTCATGAGTCCGTTTAACCTCCTTCACTCCTTGCTTTGCGAATGCCCAACTATCTCAGAGATTTTCTAAGAGTTTTGTTTTTTTTTTTTTTTTTTTTGCGTCTCTGGCAACTGCTCATTTCTTTGTTCAGGAGAACATCAAACCTACTGCGAAGCGTGCAGAAGGCATAAACGGTGACGTTTTCATGTTTGTACCATTCATTTGAGTGAAGAGGAAAGCTGAGTAATGATGGTTTTTCATAAACAAGGACTATTTACCTGAAATGAAAGTGAAAAAAAACTTGAAAACTGAAATAGAACATTGGAATGTGTAGACCAGTTTTTTTGGCTCTCTTTGCTTTATAAGAGGGTTTTTGCCTCCAACTCCACTACTTTCGTAATCCATGCTGATGAGAGCATAATAAGCTCGAAACTGCAGTCCATGGATCGAAATGGCCGAGTTGGCAGTGTATTGCATGTTTCTGCCTTAGCCCTTACTTAGAAGCGGTTACTCACTGCTTTATACCTTGAGCTCTGACTAAAAAAAATTTACGAGTTGTTCCGTACCAAGTGCGGTCGCTCGCTGGTATTCTAATTTCACATTAGCTACCAGTTTTTTTGGCTCTCTTTGCTTTATAAGAGGATTTTTGCCTCCATCTCGACTACTTTCGTATTCCATGCTGATGAGAGCATAATAAGCTCGAAACTGCAGTCCATGGATCGAAATGGCCGAGTTGGCGGTTTATTGCATGTTTCTGCCTTAGCCCTTGCTTAGGGGCGGTTACTCACTGCTTTATGACAAAAAGATTGTCTGAAATTGGTGTAGAAAGTGCAAAACCTGCTTGCGAGCATCTGTATATATTTCTGTATTGTCTCTTCTTGATTGTGTGTGTGAATGTGAGCGTTCTTCAAAGAACAAATAATCAAGCAAAACGAAATGGATTCTTCCTCTTGAAAGCCGTAAAATCGCCATTTCTCTTGAAAATGGTAGAAGTTACAGTAAAAATTAATATTACTATCATAAAGAAAAGTTAAAATTGATTAAATTTAAGGAAAGAAATAATTAAAATTTTGGGTGCAATAGTTTGAAGAAAAAAAAATCCCAAATTTTACCATTCCACTTACATTAGTTTACTTTATAGGGTCATTCCATAGTGACTAACGTAACATTCAGAGCTGATTTTGTAAATGTTTTTATTTGTAACTTAAAGGTTAATTTTTTTTTTTTAGTTACGCTGGTTGATTTACAATGTACACGGTCTCTGTGTATAATTTCTGCTCAAATTTTTAAAACAAAATTACTAACAGTAGATATTTTTTCAACCAAAATAGCAGTGTGACTAACGTAACATTTTTGCAACCCTGAAAATTAATGCTCATGTTGTGAGGCAAAAATTTCTCAAAGTTAAGCAAGTGTAAAGATTGAATGATGTATTTGAAAAATGTGTAAAGTTGGCATTTAAAAACATAAAACACATTTGTTAAATCGTAATTTTTTTTAGTCTTAAGTGACACTTTTACTCAAGATTGAATGTGACTAACGTAACGTGACTAACGTAACCATTGAATAACAAGCAGTAAACACACTACAAACTATTTATTATGGCTAATCCCAGAGATAATTACAATACCTTTTCAATGACTTTAAACTTCTTATGTTGTATGATTTTTATTTATTTATTTATTTATTTATTTATTCATTGATACTTTTTTCCCTTCGGTATTTTTTTTTCCTTCAGCTGAGGTTGACATTTCTATGGAATGACCCTGTATTTTTATAATAAGCCCAAAATAACTAACTATTAACTAAATGTACTTCCGTAACGTGCGCAAATATGTACTTATCCGATTTTTGCTTATAACTTGTAAAATATTGCCCATCTGCTTATATAGTATCAAGATCGTAGCTACGGTAATGATGTGCCTCCCCCTTCCCCCCACAAACTCACAAAATACTGATTGTGAACAAATGAAAAACACTGAAAACCAAACAAAATTTTACGTGCTGCGGAAAAAATTCTCACCAAATAATTCCTAAATAAATAAATGTAGGCTAATAATTTAAAATGCAAGTTGTTGAAATGCAAGAATAATATAGAATATTAGTTCGATCACACCTTTCACGTAAAAATAATTACAGCAGTACAATTTGAAATAAAAAACAGACATTTTCTTTCCCCAACTTATATGGTTCATATTGCCCACTCTGTAACAGACATTTCAAAAAAAAAAAAACAGTTAAATTGAATTTTCTTATTCTTTTGAAAAGTATAATCACCATAAATTTAAAGCTTATTTTGCAACGTTGAATTCTATACTAACTCTGCAGTCAACTAATAAAATAAGTCTTTTTTTTCTGACTGTTAAATGTCCACTCTGTTACATTTATGTTGATGATATTTTTTAAAAAATCCCTTGAGTTTGTAGACAGAATAACAGTTTTTGAAACATTATTTATTTTAATGTTTTCAATGTAATCGTAACTTTTCTTTTTGATTAGAAAGATTTTTAAGGCTTATTTCATACACTCAGCGACTGTGTTACACAAAGGATCCCTTGAATTTGTAGACAGAATAACAGTTTTAGAACCATTATTTATTTTTATGTTCTCTCTGTAATAATAACTTTTCTTTTTGACTAGAAAGATTTTTATAGTTTATTTTATTCACTCTGCGACTGTGTTACACAAAGGAGTCACACATTTAAACACACAGACACAAATTATTGATATTTAAGCCATTGCTACTTTATTATACACAACTAAATGGAAAATCAATAAAAAATAGATAAATGAGTAGTTGTTTGATATCATTAAAACTAATAAACAAAATGCAAAAAGCTCCGGACATGATTCCTAAAATTTTCATGAGAATGACCCACTTACAGCCGACACTATTGCGTCACCATTAGACTTATCCAGGTCTCTGGGGCCTCATATAGAAACATACGGCAGACGCTGTCATTAAGGCCGCTTGTCTGGAGAAGACCGCAAAGAGCCCAAGAGGGCATCCGTCCATTTATCTCTCTCGCCATCGGATCTCGGGAGAGAGAAAGTCTTTTTTTTTCCTCTATCCAAGCAAGCTTCCGAGCCCGCCATTGTTCGAACGGTCACAATGTCCCCTTCTTCCACCTTCCCATCTTCTTCCCCCATCCATCTTCCTCATCTCCGGAACTTCCGATTGTCACATGGGTCCGTTCGCCGTGTTCCGGAAGTGGAAGGACACATTCGACAGGGAATATAGTCACAGTGAGGGAGATCTAATCTGATGTGGTCTAAATTTGGATGGATTGAGGACGTACGGAATATTTTAGGGTTTGCTAATGTGTGACAAAATGGACAGACTAATGGTGCATTCACACACCGATTGCGATAGAGACGGAGATTTTGGCGTAAATATTCCGCTCACGTCATTGGTAATGCAAGACACACCCTCTTGTCGGCAATCGCTTATTTAGTGGTCGACAGCAAAGCCATCATCAAAAATTATATTCATATATTGGGTGGTTTCTTACCCATACCCCCCAGTGGCGGATTTACGGGATTGAGAACGCGTCACAATGCAGTTTTTGAGGCTCAGTACGTTAAAATAGAGCTATGTGAAATTTTTATCATGTTCATTTTTGTACCTTCTTCGGACCCCTAGTGGTCTTAGGGGGTCGCTCGCAATTGCGACACAAATATTGCGGTGACACTGTGACCTGTGTGAACACTGTGCGTGACACTGTGACTACCAGTGAGGTGTTAGGTATCAGGTACTGGTCCAGCGTAATCACCAGAGGGCGTACACATTTCTTTTCCAAAACAATGTGTCCGTAGATTAATTTCGGTAGATCTTACAACCCCATATCCGTAAACCCAAATCAACGCCTATGTGCCCATAGAAAAAGCCATTTGCAACAAGTGTTATTTGTTGCCAATGTGCTTGACATGCTAAGAACTGTATCAAAAACTGACGGAAAGAAGAAAAACTTTTTCTTTTCAGAGCGATCTATTTTTGAGCTCAAACTCTTATTTTCTTGCATTGCATAAAAATGTTCCCAGTAGCTGCGAAGTTGGTGTGAGCGAACATTCAAAGGTTACCAAAAATGTGATTTTATTTACTTGTTTGATTTTGTACATTTTTTTTTTCTTTCGTGAATAGGAAGAAAAGTTAAACAGGGAAAACAGCTATCTAACGAAATAGACTTTATTTCCACTCTTCAATTCTTTACTTTTCCCATTTTCTACCACTTACAAGGAAATGCTACGCTTAATCCCAAGAAATCTCTTAATGTCATGAATGCTTTATATTGCAAACAAATAATATAATGTACTCGAAAAATGATACAGATTGAAAATATTCCACAGCACAATTAGCATCTTAGATCACGTTTCTGCACGTGCTTAGATTTTAACATCTTAAAATTCTAATTACGGATGCCAGGCAAACTTCCGAGGACACCAAAACGTGAGAGATTTATCTGCCAATAAGTACTCTTCTGTATGCAGAGCCCCGAAACAGAACAGAAAAACGCAAGATAATTTTCTTCCAATTGGAACTCATCCCCACTTCCAGTTACAGGATTTCCCGCCTTCGTCAAAAAAGAAGAGGAGACACCGTTCATTGTGCGGAAACTGCGATTGGAATCTGCAGATAATATTTAAATGTGGAACAACTTCCCCGGCATTGTTCGAAGCTCAATGGAACTCGCTTTTCTTTTTTCGCTCCATTACCCGCTCATTTTGTTCTGGAGATAAAGGGCGAGGGACGGAAGGATTGGTTTAACTGTCCATTCTGCGGGGATTAAATCAAAGGGTGACGCGAAGAAAATTGAATTCCGACGGCCGATCGAGCTCGTGTTTCTCATTATTAGATACATATCGTCCAACACGCAGACAAAACACGATTTCATTGGATTTCGTACGGTATAGATTGCCGTTTCATCGCGCCAAATTTCTCATTATGCGTTTTAATAGACTTCTTATACTTCTATATTTCTTCTTTTGAATTGAAGGGCTTGGGAAATGAAGGAGTTATGTGACAAAACAGAATTTGCGAGTATTAAAGTTCGAAGTTTTATTGTAGCAGTAGTTGCAGCTTTTTTTGTTTTCTGGTTTTGTCGTTAGCGTGCGTATGAAAATGGTTAAATGACATCTCCTTTTTGATGTACCAAGTTTATTTGCTTACATGTATTCATTGCTTACCATTGTCCAGAGTGTTCATTTTTCAAAATGTAACATAGCACCTTCATGGTCCAAGCCCTTTAATTTAAAAGATACTGACAAAATTTGTTTACAAGTAAAGTAAAACCATCAATAGTAGATTTCTGCACTAATTGTTGTCATCTGCACTAGTACTTATAGAGTAAGGCAGGGATTCAAGTGAAACAGCACTGCGATCGCTTCGAATGCAATCGCTACTGGAAGTGAATTACATTATCATCAACTTAACTTGGCATGACGTCACTACGGGTGGAGCCAATAAGAGCTCACAAGCACTCAGCTATCTCCTCTTATTCGCCAAGTAGGCTGTGACGTTTTATCTAGCTCGTTTTTCATAGGCAAACGTCACGCTGACGTCACGATGTTTTTATCAAGAAACGTTCTGATGTAATTCATTTCCAGTAGCGATTGTAATTTGCGATGGCCTGTTTCACTTGAATCCCTGCCTAAAAAATAAATTGTTGAGAAATTTTTAAATTGTACAAAAAAAGGGGGGGGTTTGAATTATCAATGCTTGCCTTTTAGCGTATTCTTTGCTAATTTTCGGCTCCAGTTAATTTATTTTTTTTATTAGTGTGTAATTGTGTAATATCAAATACTTCGATATCAACTACTATTTGTTCTGGAGATAAAAGGCAAGAGGGATGGAAGGATTGGTTTAACTGTCCAGTGTTCATTCTCCGAGGATTAAATCAAAGGGTGAAGCAGAGAAAATTGAATTCCGACGGCCGATCGAACTAGTGTTTCCCATTATTAGATACCACACGCAGACAAGAGTGCGGTTCCATTAGATTACGGACGGTGGATAGTGGGGAGACGGATTGCCGTTTCGTAGCGCCAAATTTCTCATTATGCGTTTTAATGGACTTCTTATTCTTCTAATTTTTTTTCTTTTGAAATTAAAAGATACTGACAAAATTTGCTTACAGCTAAAGTAAAACCATCAAGGGCGGATTCAGGGGTGGTAAAAGGGTCAGCTGACCCCCCTGTGATAAGAAACAAATTTCATCAGTTGCGCAGTCATTATCAATCCTGCTTTCAACGAAGCAAATATTTTATACATGTATTATGAGCATATAAAACGTATTTTACTTGTTTGAAGAATTTTATAATTCCAATATCAATTGCATATAGACAAGTTATAAATTTCATGTTTTTACTCTTCGTAATTGTAAATTTTTATCAAAACAAATATAGTAAATTTATTAGAATATTATGAAAATATTACTGGCTGTGCAATATTGTGTGTTATTCTGAAGAAGGCTTAAATTAAAAATTTTTCGTTTTCCTCCCACTTAACTGATACTTTTATAAGGTTACTTGCAACTGAAACTTGACCCCCCCTTACAAAAATTTCTGGATCCACCCCTGAAAACCATCAATAGTAGACTCCTGCACTAATTGTTGTCACCTGCACTAGTAGTTGACACTTATAGAGTAAAAAATAAACTGTCGGTAAATTTTTAAATTGTACAAAAAAAGGGGGGGGGGGTGTAAATTTGCTGTGCTTACCTTTAAGCGTGTTCTTAGCTAATTTTCGGCACCTGTTAATTAATTTTTTCTTTATTAGTGTGTACTTGTGCAATATCAAATACTTGTGCGATATCAACTACTATTTTGGGTAGTTTTATTTCACTGATGATACAGGAAAAACTGTATTACTGATCTATGACGTACGTCTTAAAGGTGTGAAAATATAAACTTTGTGCTGCTCAAATGTATTTTATTAACTTTTATTGTGCTTGCTCTGTTATACCGGTGGGTCGGTGGGACAAACGTCTTAATTTTGCAAAAAGCAAAAAATGAGTAAAAGTAAACAAGTTAGTTTTGAGGCTGAACTTAAGCAAGCATAGGTTTGTGTATTTTACGCTTCTGCAGCATTTGAAATAAATACAGGTTTTGGAGCTTTTCTTGTTTTGGAGCAGTTTTCTTTTTTTGCCATACATTTGCTTTTTTCAGTATACAATCAGAATGTGATGTCGTAGATTTATTATAGAGATTTCCTTTAAGAAACGCAGAGAATTGCAAGCAAGAGTTGTGGAGTAGCCTTCTGAAAATTTACACACTTTGTAAATAACACATCAACTTTAAAGGAATCAAACTCAAAAAATTGCACAATATATAACTTATTTATTTATTCATTCTTTCAAAGCCTAGTTCGATTTTATTCACTCTCTACAAGTAGAACGAACAACATAAATTAGATACTTGTAAAGAGGAATTTCATGTACGATAGCCTCGCATGCTTTATAGCAGTGGTTCTCAACGGGGGCGATACCGCCCCCCTGTGGGCGGTGGGAAGATGTTGAGGGGCAGTGAACATATTTTGGGCGGCAGGGGGGCGGTGGACATATTTTGGGCGGTAAGGGGGCGGTAGGCATATTTTGAAATGTGCTTGTAAAGAACGTTTCGGGCAACTGCGGCAGGAAATCCTCTGCTTTTATGTCGCCAAAGGATAGCTTTAACATTTATTTTCTTGGGTTATCTCCCGAACCACCCTGATCTTTCTCCTAATGTCATGAAGGATAGCCTAAAATTTCCCAATAGCGCTTGTATTTCAAAAAGAGTTTTTGAGCTGGGTGCCCCCTTTCATAGCGTAACTACCTAAAATAGTCAAAAAATGTGGTTTATTAATGTCCATTCGAAAATTTTTCGATGAAGGGAGGGCATCTCGAACTATTCGCCTCTTTTTCAATCGTGACCAAACAGAGCCTAAAATTGCCTTTTTACGAGGTCAGTTTCTAAAAATGTCTCGATGGGAGCAATCTGACTCGACAGACTCTTTGCGCCGTTAGAGCATCCCCCTAGCAACACCAAAGATAACTAACAATCACATTCTTCAGATTTTAAGTTAGCATTTTTTATATTTCATTTTCAAAGAACGCTGAAAATAGCTCCGACTCCCTAACATTTGTTAAGCTTAGCCTTAAAATAACTTCAATTTTGAAAAATCATAAAAAGAAACCTCTTTCTCTCTAGTTAACATTACCAAAAATTGCCCGAAATTGCGTCAATTTTAAATGTTTTACCTGGGACGGAATCTGAACTAAAGTCTCAACATTACAAAAAATAAGATTAAAGAAACTGCATTTTTAAGACTTCGTTTTCCAAACTAATTTCGGTCGATATCCTCAATATCTCACCTCCATCTTTACTCTCATCTCGCCAAAGGTATATTTAGAACTCTTGTTATCTTATCTAACCTTCGCAGCAATAAATTACTTAAAAAGAATTTCTTTGAAATGAACTTGTCTTGTAATTTGTATATTTAACTTATTTAAGTTTTTTTTTTTTTAAATTAAAACTTGATTTATGATCTTTAAGGGGGACTGGTGTGGGTCATACTTTCAAGTCCTTGTCGCTCCTGGGAAAATTAGAAGGTCCGGCTTTGTTATTGTCCTTCCACAGTAAAATCCTATATCTGTACATAATAAATAGGTGATGTGTATTGTATAGTTGCAAGTAAATAAGAACAACACTGCGCACACTGATTGGAAACAGACTGGTCAAGGAACTATTTGAACGTAGTGTATTTTTTAAAATATGTTTGTTTTCAAATAAAAATGTTGAAAACGGTGCATTTTTATTTGCACTTGATTATCACTCCCACAAACTCTTTTGAAAGGGGAAAAAAAAGCTCGTTTTTTTTAAAAATATTACATAAAGTAAAAAAAAAAGACATTAAGCATAAGTTTTTCTGCTCTATAGTCATTTTCCAACAATCTGTTCGGGCAAAATTATAGAGTTAAACCGGTCCAGAAAATTACTTTACCTCCCTTCCCGCTTCAAGTTTTTTGCCGGTTCTCAAAGGGGACGTTGAAACAATTTTCAATCCTAAAGGGGGCGGTAGCTGTGAAAAGGTTGAGAACCACTGCTTTATAGCAAATGAAACGGTACAGTTGTAGCATGTTTTAAGTAAAAAGAACTTAATAGAAGAGGGGGAAAGGAGTTAAAAACACAGATGAATAATGTCATAAATATTGTAACGCTAACTGTTTCTTCCTGTTTATTAAGTAGGAGAAAAGGATATATTTTGTCCCACGCATGAAAAGGGAACACTCCTACTGCCAACATTACTATCAAAATTCTAGAACAGAGATCCGTATAATATGAATTAATGACAGAGTTAAATTTCGGAAGAAAATGTAGAACACGACATTTACCTTTCGTTTTCGCCAACATAACTTAAAAACTATCATTGACATCTTGACTCTTGTCGAAACGACAATGCGACCACTTATTCTCATGAAAGATGTTGCATTAGCGGATGAGATATGACCCAATTAGGAAATATCTTCGTCGTTTCGCTATCAACAATTATCCAAAACTAATTTGCCTTCCTACTGACCTTTGATTCATCGGACGAAATAACGTTTAATTAAAGGACGGATTATAACCACTGATAAACCTGAATGAGTCGTTTATCGAAATATGAAAATGATTATTACTCTTCGCTGCAATCAGCGCGGTGTGTTTAAATTATAGCTTTTTCTTTGTGCAAGTGTGTATTCTATATGTTATTATTTACTGTTGATAGAAAAGTAAGGAAAAAATAATATACCACTGTTTGTACAATAAAAAAATGCTTCATACTTTAATAAAGAGCGTCGTTGAAACAAACTTTGTTGCAGTTTGCTTGCAATTAATAAAATCAAACGGCACAATTTGATAATTTGAGCAGTGAGAATCAAAGGCATATGAGTGGAAATTTGTACACAAATCAATAATAAGTAGGCTTTCATTGAAATATTTTTCCAAATCATACTAGTCGACGCTCGATATAACGACCGTTTCCGTCCTACAGAAAACGGTCTTTATAACGAGTGGCCGCTATAAGAGGTAGAACATAGCTTATATTGGGATACAGTTGGGGGTTTTCTCACCGGTCGTTATATTAGGATGGTCTTTATAACGTGTGGTCTTTATAACGAGCGTCGACTGTATATAGTGTCGACCACCTTGTCCAGTGGTCAGCAAAATCTAACACGGATGGGGAGGTTTCGAGCTCAAATACCTGCTCGGCTCTCTACTGTCCTTGTCCTTTCTTCGTGTGAATGTTTTGTTGCACTGCGAATGGTTGCCTACACTATAAATGAATCCTTATGGCATGTGTGTGTACTGTGGAAGTCGGACTTAACACCAAACGACGGTTCAGTTGGAAAAGTGAAGCAGCGAACCCCAAATTGCCAGCATGGCTGACACAAGACAACAACAAAAACATGATAAATAGTAGCACCTACCAGAGATACTAGTACCATCTCTTAACCCAAAACAGATGAGTATCTGCTGCCATTTTCACTAGTTCTTCCAGTTTTTGCAGTTGCTTAACGCGGGGGCCGTGGTGGCCCGATCGGTAAGGCATCGGACTCGTGTCCGGAGGGACCCGGGTTTGATCTCAGCCGATCAAAGATCCACCGTCTTGATTAATGGTGGCTGGGAGGCGTTAAAAATGTCGTGGTCACAAAGTCCTCCAAGTGAAACGATACCTCTGGGAGTGCTGAGCCTAGGGTTTGCTCGACCCTAGGTTCTGGTTCAAAATTAAGAACAGAGCGCTCTTCAGGGCCCTATCCCGGTTAAACCACGAAGCTGTGGTAGGTACGGGGGACCCTGGAGGTGTGAAATGAAAAAAAAAAGTTGCTTAACGCGTTTAACTAAAAGCATGAAAACACGCTTAAAGTTAGAAGAAAAGGCTAGTTCTAAGAATCCAGGGGCACAGGCATGGGATTAGATCAACCCCTTGCAGAAACTCAATAGCTCTAAGCCGGGCGTTCGCACGAGAGGGGATCATGGTGCACCCTGTGCCACTGAAATTTTTAAGAGGGATGTAATTTTATAGGATTTTCGATATCAATTTGGAGGGAGGTGCTTCATTGTCCTTGGGAGAATGGACATCCTGCCAAAGCCATATTGCCAGCTGTCGCATTTAGAAACTTGGTATTTGCAATAAAATATCTATTGTTGCGAACTGGGAGAACGACACTAAATGTATGACGAAGAACTGATATACAAACTGTGGCCTCGACGAATACATACAAACCGACGATTCGAATGTCTGTGCAACTGAAAATCGCAAAAGGAATGTATTGGAAGATGCTGCCCTTCACTACAAAAGAAAAGGCATTTAACAAGCGGAACTGCAAATGGAAAAACAAATTAAGGTTTTCAGTGATTGAACGGAAAGCGGTTTTTCAGCACTATCTGCACGAAACATTTGCCCATTAATTGAGATATATATTTTTGTGCTTCGTCCGACATGCTCAACAGAGCTTTCATAACTCGATTTCTTTTTGCAGGGGCAGCTGATGGCTCTTGTCTATCTCACTCACAATAAAACTAAACAAAGCAGTCTGGCGTTTTTCAGAAAGCCTTTCTTCGCCGTATACCGCTAGTATAACCCATTAGTTGTTTTACGTTAACCCCTTACTTGTATGAGCAAAATAAAGAATGCTGATCAAGACTATGATGTGGAAAGCAGAGAGAGGAGCGAAAACTTTACAAAGAAGTTAAAGTTTTATCTTTTTACGATTGATAACAACACATTTTAGAATTTTAGTTAAGTTTTTTTACTGAACTAAGTTGTATGTGTTAATTATTATAACTTAAAATATATTGCACGTGTTTCTAAATGAATAATCCGGGATAATTAAATAAGTATGAAAAGCAGCTAATATGAGCTCATGTACAAAAAACGAAATAAATAATCTTTGGGGTAGAAATTAAATTGTCATGAATTAAGGTATCAGTTCTTATTTCAAAAAAAAAATCGATACAAGAAGTTTCACTATCTGCCACTGTTAGCAAAAACATTTATTTTTTTAAATTGAAATCGAGAAAAAATAAATTACAATTTAAAAAAAAAACGAATTATTAAATATCAATAGCTGCAAAATTATCTCCATGTCGGAAATTACATCAAGGGTAGAGGGAAATAATTATTTCCATTCTTAAAATAAACTGATAGAGTCATATATAGACATTCATTGTAAAAACCCCTGTCGTTCAAACAAAATTGGTCACTGTAGCGAAAAGTCTCTATAACGTAAATGTAAAACATATTGCATGTTAATTTCTTACTGTTTAAAAACACCGGAATTACTTTTTCTAGTTCTGCGTACGAGCAACGGGTAGGAAAAGACTAACAAAATTGTAAATCAATACAAGTTTTAGCTTACTTTTCTGTAAAAGTAGAAAATAGGTGCAAAAATTCATGAAAGAATACACTGAAAAAAAAAAAAAAAAAACACTCAAAACAATTGAGTCGAGAAAGCACAATTTAATAAAAAAAATTAAATACACAGAGAAATTTTAAATAGGAAAGTTGGGTTTTGAGCTGCGGAAACTGTGACCTGTCAGTCTGTTTATTGATCAGTTTTTCTGCCCCCCCCCCCCCGCAATAACTTTTGAGTGCATAGTCCGATTCGATTTTTTTTTTTTTTTTTTTTTGATCGAAAAATCTCAGTGAGGACAATACACTCCCATATTTGACTTCTTGATTTAAATAATATTTCATTCATTTTCGAATTTCCGATTTTTTCCCCTGTCCTCACTTATAACTTTTGAGGGAACAAGTTCGATTAGAGCGAACATTTTTTTTTTCGAAATATCTCAGAGAAAACACCTCATTTCTGTTTGATTTTTTTATTTGAACACATTTTCATTAAATTTTGAGCATTTTTTCTTTTTCGAAAGACCATTCTTACATACCCAGTGATGCAATTGACAAAAATGTTTAGGAGAACTCGCTTTGAGTTATAAGGGACCCACCAAAAGAAAAGTGGTTTGAAAAAAATTATATTTGTAATTTTTACAATTAAAAACCCTAAATATACCCCCCCCCCCATACTACAGAATTGTACGAAAATTAAAAAAAAAAAAAAAAAAAACAGGAGGTTCAGCTGTCACCTCCTGGGCCCCTTAAACAAGGGACCTGCTTTAATAGCAAATAGTAAGATAAAATTTAATTTTGATGTGTTGTTTAAAATTGTTTTTTCTCTTTAAAAAGCTCTCTGCTTTTCATGTCATAGGCTTGATAGTAGCTTTTTGCTTTAACTCGCACAGGTAAAGTTCAAGATTATTGTAAAGCCGTCTTTCAAAAGCTCTCAAGGTGACCAAAAATGGAAATCAGGTTTCCCGTTGGACGCAAATAGTGTAATCGCACAGCAGCTTCCAGTTTCATTATAACTCGCTAAAATTGGCGATTTTTCAAAAAAAAAACTAGCTGCCAGGGCAGCTAGATTAGCTTCCTGCGGCATGTTGATGCATAACGTCCCCCTTCTCTAACCTTTACCTCATTCTGAAGTTATGTTATTTGATATAATTTAATGTTCATTCGATTTCAAGACATACCACGCACGTGGCCCGACGTTGCACAGGCATTTCGTGCCCTGAAAGTAGTGAGGAAAATTTCAAGAAACTACTCCCCGCCAAGGCGGCTCGCTAACAGGCGCTTCACGCCTTCACTTTTTTCCTGTATAAAAAAATCATTCGAATTATTGAGATGCTTCGCGTCTTCAATATGGTGAGGAAAGTTTCAGTAAGTTCAGCTCGCTCAAAGGACAAAAGCAGACATAGATACTCAGTTTTTAATATAAGTAGATGGCTCTTCAACAAATGAATGTTTCAAAATATTACCAGTAGCTAGCGATAAAAATTCTGCGTAAGTGGCCCGCTTATGAGTTTCGTGTTTGATTTAGTTAAGCCTTCATTCAAAACTCTTATTATCATTGTTATTACTGTTTCATAGCAACGACGGTTTGCAAGAATGGATTTCATATTTAATCATTTATTAGGCTTAATCGCTTTAAACTTGACTACTTATTAATTGATATCTTCGCTAATTCTGTACCTCAGAACCAGACTAGCGTAAGTCCATTTTCGTCATTTTTCAGTAGAGGGGAAGAACGATGTATTCGACAATCGTTTTTCCCCTCTACCGAAAAATGACGAAAATGGACTTACGTTAGTCTGGTTCTGAGGTACAGAATTAAAATCGTATAATTATATCAATTGAAACTAATGAAGCCTGAAAAATTACCTATCTATCGGTACCTGGTTCGACTTTCATGTCATTGGCGTTCAGGAGAAAGAAGCGTGACATAGAAAGAAAGATAGTTAGAAAGATAGAAAGAAAGATAGTTAGAAAGAAAAATAGTTAGAAAGATACTCAGTTTTTAGTATAAGTAGATTAGCCGACTTTAGGACCTCATATTCCGATAACGGGGGCGCGAGGGCAAAAACGCGTGCGTCAAGAAACATGTTTTACCATGCTCTTTCTATTGGTACTCATTAAAAAAAAAATTCATTATTCCATGATCGCGTACTTTCCTGGTTAGAGTAGGTGTTCAAGAGAAAAAAAGGAGACTTAAGCGGGACAGAGTAAATTTGGTGCATCAACAAAAGGACCCCTATTTGCATCTTGTGAACCCCCAATTTTCCGGTATATGGACCCCTTCCAAACTCCGGGAACCACTGGTTTAGATTATAACCACTCATTATCTGAAAAAAGTTGTTTGCTTGAATGTATCTTAAACTTTTTACCACTTTTTGTGAAACACCCAGTGCAAAACGTTTTGTTTCAAGCTATCATTGAATTAGAACATTATCTCCCGTTATGGCCTCTGCGTCAAAACCGCAGCTCCAGAAACATCCACGGCACCTGTAGCGTAGAGCAGAAGATCATTGCTGAGGCCGCAGAAGAAAGAAACAATGAAAACACTCGGCAACACATGTAAGAGACGTCGTAATGGAGTGTCGGACGGGGCATTAGCCACTCACGATTTGCCTTTCTGAGGCGACTGCGATTGCGTCATTGTCCGTGATGAATGGTCGGTTTGAGAATGCGTTGGGGGCGAGAGTGACCCTGGCGGTGAGAAATGACAAGCAATAATCGTAAGGATCTCCCCGACATTGTTCTCACACAATTCGAGCAATTCTCGTGGAGGATCGGTGATATTTCACTGTAACTACTTTTAAAGGGACATTTGGAGAGCAATCCCACTCGTTTTATATGCCAATCGTTATATTATACAACAAATGGGCGTCGCTTTTCGTTCTCTCTCTCTTTCTTTTCTTGATGGAACTTGCTTTATTAAACGATGAAAAAAATAAATCTTCATAAAGAATAATAAGGGAAACAGCATTTCGTTTCGATTATATAAAACGTAAATCAGCAGTAAAACCATAAAGGTACACAGTAGGTTCATGGTGGTAACTTTTGCACATTGTATGCATGTACGTATGTGCGTATGCATGAAACATGAAACAAACTCCCATCATGCCACTGTGTCCAAAATTTCCACCCTTTCCCTGAGTTAACTGGTAGGAATTTACTCCCCCTGCCATGCTCTCTCAGAGAACCTGCGAATGTAATATGTTTAGTATCGAGAGTGAGAAGCAAAATTATGATCTACTTAACGATCGTGTTTTTTAGCTGTTTTTAGGTTCTGAGTGGAGGTAAACTCCAACTTCCCCCATACCAACCACTCAACGAGGTCCACCTATTGGATTTAGCCCTGAAGACAGCTCTGCTGTTTGATTCATTGCGTTTTCAGAGGATCTTCGATCAGCAGGTATCCAAACCACGCCTCTTCAATTGCGTTTCCAACGTCTTAAAGATCAGGCCACGAAGGCTAGGGTCTGTGAGACATTCAAACCGTACAAGATTGTGCAATGTGCATTATATACTGCAGGATGTATGGTATATGTACAGCATTATCTTAGAAAATGTTAAAATTAAAATGATCTTAACACAAGCTTAAAAAGGCATTTTAAGACACTTTATATTTTATTAAAAATTTAAAAGCTGCTCAGTGGCATAGTCGGTAGAGTAGAAGGTTCCCGCACCATGGGATCGGGCTTGAATCCCGGCTGTGGATGTAATTGATCGATATTGAATTTTCTCCGATCATGTAGTAGCGGTTTGGAGTCCCTTATAAGTTGCAGCGATTGTGCTCTCTGCATTTAGCCGAAAGCTCCATAAGATCAGAGCTAAACTTTCGATAAAAATGCGATAGCCTTCAGTTATTACAACTGCATTTTAATCCATAAATAGAAGGAATTAAAAACTCATATAAAATTCAAATGTAGTACAAGAGCCAATCTCCTGTGAGAAGGCATGTAAATTAAGCTCTGCGCAAGACATTTGGCATTGGCGTTAATTCGTTTTTTGTATTGCTCATCGAACAGAATCAACACCAAATTCAATTCGCTTATTTAATGAACAAGCAAAATATTAAAGATAAAGAAACAATATGGAATCAAAAAGAGGAAAAATGGGTGAAAATAAAAAATCAAACAAAAACAATCTTTCCGAATCGCGCTCTTAAATAGATTCTCTCTAAAGCAAGTTGATGAAAAAGCAAATAAATGAATCTATTTTCAACATCATAAGTGTAATGAAAACCAACTAAACTTCGCCACCTAAACTAGAATTTTCTCCTGCAGAGTTTTGGTTCACAAAAGTTGATAGAAGTGTATGTATTAACAAACTAGGATTGGCAATATAACTTAAAACTAATTGTGGAGGAAACTTCCCTGCCCTCGCAACAGCCTTGACTTCATTAGCAATGCTTAGTCACTAAAAATGAAGAAAACGAATTCGCATGTACTGCACTTGACAGGACCCAAGTTTCTCCTCATTCTATTTATTTCGCTTAGGGGTATGCTTTGTACTGTCAATAACATTCTCGTTAAAGAAATAAGAAAGCACTACATTTCCTTTTCTTTTTAAACACGTTTCGTTCAGCACTTTTTTATCCTAGTAATATATTTTAGTTACTATAATTTCAAACATTACATTTATTTTCTGAAAATTTTATGTGTAGTGTAATTTCAGTGCTTAAAATAACTCTTCGAAGTACAAAAATTGCTTATTGACGCAAAATCTGTACCTCAGAACCAGACTAACGTAAGTCCACTTTCGTCATTTTTCGGTAGAGGGGAAA
This sequence comes from Uloborus plumipes, assembly GCA_038373865.1. NCBI lineage: Eukaryota > Metazoa > Arthropoda > Arachnida > Araneae > Uloboridae > Uloborus > Uloborus plumipes. The sequence continues at coordinate 258,094 of JAXGGA010000158.1, forward strand.
AACGATTGTCGAATACATCGTTTTTCCCCTCTACTGAAAAATGACGAAAATGGACTTACGTTAGTCTGGTTCTGAGGTACAGAAATATATTCATTAGAATAAAATTTTATGTTTTCCATAGAAGAATTTTAAGAGAAATTAATTTTGTCAACTTTTAATATAAAGTTCAAAAAATTCTCACAATGCAAGCAATTTTAATGAACGTGTACTAAAAATTAAGGGTCGGGGTAAAGAAAAATCTAACTCCCCGTTAGCCTAACATGGGCTAGAACTGCATTCTGGAGACTTCAGTTTTGAAAAATTATTGAATGAGAGCCCGAAACTCCTATTTGTATGCAAATACGTGGCTCAGTGATAGGAAGGTGTGTGTGTGTGTGTGTGTGTGTGGAGTGGGGGGGGGGGCTAACCTGGATGCCGAAAACCCTCGATTTTACCAATAATAGCACAGTAGTTACGAGGATGAATTTGATGAAACCTTAAAATAACTCTTCAATAATATAATTTAGCCGCTCCCTTCCGATTTGTGTGTTTCTGTTTTGACACTGGCCCTTTCCAAAACCAGAAACTGGATACGCCTTTGACTACGCTCCACTCAGAGCTTCACCTCTATTTTCAATATTTTTGGCTATTTTTACGAAACTTCACAGCAACTTAAGTTGACAATAAACGTCACTACGTGCGGAGCCAATAAGAGCTCACAAGCAGTTAAGAATCTCATCTAATTCGCCAAGTAGGCTATGACGTTTTATCTAGCTCGTTTTTCATTGGCTGACGTCACGACGCCAGTGTCAAGAAACTTTGCATAGTAGTATAGTACTGCCGAAAAAAAGGAATATTCATTTTTTTAGGGGCTCTCAAACTTTTTCGATTAGCGGCACACTTTGAAGTAATGGAATTTTCTCATGGTACCCTTCTCTATCTCTAACTCAGTCATGAATATATAGTGCTAATATGGGCACTTCGCGGCACCCCTTGCCTCTCCTGTAGCACCCACTTTAGAAGCAAATGAAATATAAAGTTGTCTTATTTTTTTATTTTAGCAAAGTTAACGAATCAATTTCAAGGTTGAACTTAAATTTGAGCGTTTGAAACTTTGCATATAGTAGGCTTTCCTTGATTCACATCGTTCGTTTGAATGGGGATTTAAAAGCCATTTTTCCCCACATGCACTAGTTCTAGTTAAGCATACAATCAGAAAGTGATGTCATAGGTTAATAAAAGAGATTCACTTCGACAAACAGAAAACACGGAGACAACATTGTATCTGACACACTTTGACCGAAGCGCTGACGCAAAAATGAAAAACGGCTCTCTATTAATCAGCATACAATGCAAATGTCAACGGCGCAGAACCCGGCCGATTTGTTGGCGTCGATAAAAATCGCAGCTCATTTACACATTCGGAAAAACACTGCAACAATGAAATCATTCCGGGCATTGGCAGGAATCGACGAACAATGCGCCGTTGCCAAACTCAGAAGACAAAAGAAGCGAAATTCATTGTAAACGAGGTATGCTCACGAAATACTGGTGCCGGTAATGATACAGTTTATGATAATGAAGAAGATGGCTCGTAACATGGAAAAATGGCTTTGCGCAAGATTCGAAACCTTTTAACTCTTTTTTTATTTGTTCTCCCAAGACATCTTCGAAGCACTTTTTTTTTCCCCGCGCTCCGTTGCTTCATTATTTTTATGCATGGTGGTAGCGATTTGAGTTAATAGGCATTTTAACTTTCTTTTATTTGTGCGCCTGGCCTATTTTACCTAAGAATGAGATCAGTAAATGTGGTTGCATCACTTCTCTGCCGAAGAAGTTTGCGTAGAATCAATCATGTACTTTCTCTGTGTGTGGGAATAAGGGTTTTGCTTTTTTTTTTTTTTTTTTCCTTTCCAGATGATATCAGCTGACCTTCGCTTTCATTCGGACGGAATCGTGAGAAGTTTGTCCAAAGGACGGATGAAAAGAATGATGAGACAAACTGAATGAACACGCAAAAATTGATTGGCATGAAGAGATTGATTGACAGAGACATAGGATTGATTGGTTTGTAGAATCATCGTTAGTAGAAATCTCCGATACAAACACATGCGGAAAAGCATTCTAAAAATTAAATTTATATTGTAATGAGAGTTTTCTTGGCAAACACAAAATATTTAAAATCCAGTTTCTTAATTTTCAAACGGCAATTTCATTTCTGCAGAAGTATTAATTGTTGCACGAAACATCTTAACAGACTTCAAATATGTGAGTTCATTGTTTCGTTGCATGAATTTCATGAACATGAACTTTACTTCTTTATAACGCTATTTATTTTCGAAGCTTTCCAGAAACAAAAGTGTAATGCAAAATAATTCGTTCGTTTTCAAAATGCTCTAAATCCAAAAGCATTGCATGTACAACGATGAGCTGTTGTTGTTCTTGTCCTGTGAAAGCTAGGCCGGCAATTTGGGGTGCTCTGCTTCACTTTTCCAACTGTATCATAACTTCACGTGAAGTCCAACTTCCACAGAACACGCATGCCATAGGGACCCGTTTATAGGGTCGGCAACCATTCATATCGCAACAATACAATCACAGAAAGAAAGGACCACAGAGAGGAACCCGGAACTGCAGTATCGCAGTCGAACTTTTCTGACCACTAGGCAAGGTGGCCAGCACAACGATGAAGTAATATATGAATATAGTTATATTTATTCATGGTGGGGGGGGGGGGGGTCAGAATCACGGCACCCTCTGGGCCTCTTGTATTACCAGAGATCGTCGCAATGACTAAGCTCAGGACCAAGAACAGCTGGATAAATCAGCCGAGACATAGATGGTACAAGAGCGATCGCCCAGGAGGCTGTCTACACTGTTAAAAAAATTTCCTGAAAATAACGAAAAAATATACGGCAGCTGAGTTGCCGGAGTGTTTCCGTTTCGTTAATTATATTTCCGTGATTTTACGGAAAAATGACGAACGGAGCGTTCGTCATTTTTCCGTTAGGCATTTTTTCGTTTCGTAATTCTCCATTCTTCATTTCGTTCTTATTATCCCCGCTTATACGTTATAGGCTTATACCTATACGCTTTGACTTATATGTATACATGCAAGATGGAAAATTATTTAAATTTTGCAAATTAACAAGCGTTTTTATAGCAGCTTAATATCAATAGCAAATTATCTATGGAAGTTCAATAAATTAGTCCTTTAAGTGTCGCAAAATGCGTAGATTGTGTAGAACAACAAATGCACAAATTGAAATTTTAAAAACATTTGGAAATTTGCGAAACAATATAAACATATAAAAAGAACAAACATGGGTAATGTGCTGCCTTATCTTTTTTGTTTGTTCTTTTTATATGTTTATATTGTTTCGTAAATTTTCAAATGTTTCTCTAAAGTTTCTTAAAATTTCAATTTGTTCATTTGTTGTTTTTTCCAATCTACACATTTTGCGCCACTTAAAGGACTAATTTATTAAACTTTCATACATTATTTGCTATTAATATTAAGCTGCTATAAAAGCGCTTGTTTATTTTGCAAAATTTCAATTTTCCATCTTGCATATATAAGTATAAGCGTATAGGTATAAGCCTATAACGTAAAAATGTGGGTGATTAAAATATGGGAAAATGAGAAACAGAAAAATAGAGCAATTAAAAAAGGAGCGTAAACTAGCTCACCGGAAAATTATATATATATATATAAGACAAAATGATGAGCAAAAATGTAAACTTAAAACTCTTACGAATTTTGTTTTTTAGAAAAAGTTTGAAAATATCCGCTCATATACTTCAAACTTTTAAACATCTTGCCTTTAAAAAAATACTAAAGCAATACAAGAATTGGCTTTTTTTTTTTTTCATTAAAAATTTTAGTTCATTAAAATAACATGATTTTTTTGAAAAGATTACATCAATCTCGCATAAAATACTCAAATATTTTGAAGATGGAATGATCAATGCATAGTATTTCTGAGCGCATAACTTCAAAAAATTAAAAAGTATTAACAAGGTGCATTCTTTTAAAAATATTTTCTCTTATGTTTGAATGAAAATTAAGTTCGTCCGAAAGTTTTTTTTTCCTTTCTGAATTTGAAACATTCGTGGTTCCTTAAAAAAAAATCCTGTATTGTTACTGATTTCCTCTATTTTCATATATATTTACGTTATGGTGTTCATAGTGATCAACACTTTCAGAAATGCACTCTCAAAATTAACGAATTTTCTTTGTTTTTGATGAAATCACTTCCAAGAATATACCCCGAGCGAACATTTCGTAATTTTTTGGGGATGAATTTCGTCAAATGTAGCGAAATATTTCTTTATCCTAGTATCGTCAAATTGACAATCATTTTCGTAGTTTTGACAACATTAATTTCGTCACATTAACGAAGTAAAGTCATAAAGTAAAAAAGCTAAGTTTTGAAACTAAGCTTTTAAATCTTGATATAAAATTACAAAAATCATTTCACTAAATTTTACTAACCCTCAGCACCAGTAAGTTTATACATGCAACTACTAAAATGCACAATTTGTTTACATCATGAAATAACTAACTGTTAAGTCTGGACTCAGATTAAAATAAAAATAGCAGTAACAAAAATAAAAATTCTTACCTCTTACATAAAAATTTTCATTTTTTGTTGCTCAAAAAAGGCAACAATAGAGCGAGTAGATTTTAAAATATACTAACACGCCCTTTTGTTGCCCATTTTGATTCTATTCATTGCGATAAACGAAGTCTTCTTAAAAATGTTGAGCTAGGAAATGCTGGATACCCGAATAACACATGAAAAGATCCAAATTATTTTTCCAGTCAATTTGATTAACTACGCAGAATCCTGGAATAATTCTTCTTCGAATGCTATAACAATAGTCAACGCTCTTCGACGAAGCATTTTCAAATTGAAACAAAATGGCACACATAATAACGTCCTGAGGAACACGATTAAATAACATTCGACTGTGATGTTTTTTGTAAAGTAGCTATCCAAACGACGAGACACAGATGTCCTCTTTTCGTTTCTGCGCACGCGCCAAGTCTCTTCAGACTATCTCTAACTCTCTCGTTCGGTTATATTTCAACCACAAAACCGGGTAAATTCCGTTTTTTGTTTCTCCAACTTGGTAATTCACGGAATAGTTCCGTTTTTTCAAGGAAAAGTTCTGTTTTGAAACGAAAACGGAAATTTACTGTTAAAATCAGTAAAAATCTTCCTGAAAATTCAGGTTTTTTTTAACAGTGTAGCTATCAATATCAACAGGCAGTACCAAACAGCCATCACAAGACTCCACAGTGGACACTGGACACATCAAGTCCCTCAGCTATTCCAGTGGAGTAAAAGACTATGCCCTGTGTAAAAATTGTACCACTCGCAGGCTTCTCCAGACCACATTCTATCCTGCATGAATCTATCCACTGAAGAGTTAAGGGATAGATCAGGTCTAGTCATTGACTTTTTGAAGGTGAAAGATTTGTTGGACTTGATATAGCTCTGCTGGATCCCGGGGATTTGAAAGAAGAAGAAGAGTTATAAACTCATCAAGATTTTGAACTGTGTTAGTCCGGCGATAATTCCAGTACAGTATTTTTAATTCGGCGACAAAGCAAGAAAAGCATTTTTTGTGTGTGTTACAATGTTCGGGATTTTCATCTGTTCCTGCAGAACTTTAGGGTACATTTATGACCTTCTTCATATACCCCCAAGACCAAAAGTAAAAAAATTCAAGGGTAGCATCTATGCGGCAGTGAAGACTTTACCAGGACAACGCTGGACGTTACAAGGATGTAACACTCACAAAAAAAAAACAGCTTTTCTTGTTTAGTCGGCATTCAAAAAATACTGCACTCGAATAACCACCTCAATTCCAAATCTTGATGAGTTTGTGGTTATGTTCATACATTCCTCATCGTTGAAAACGACTCAGTCATGTCTAGTAATAATGTCCAATAATAAATAATAATAGTAAATGTCTATTGGCTGAGTAACGGAGTATCTTACGTGATACGTAAGTTAGTGATACGCTTAAATCAAAAATCTTTAAAAGAAAAGCCATATAACAATACATGAAACAATCTATAAAATACAAAATGTATATTCTGCAAGAAATGCGAACAATTCCTTAAGAAGACATGACATTAAAATATTTATGATAGTTTAAAAAAAAGAAGAGATGACTTTCAAGCTGACGAAATGAAAATAAAAATCACATTCCAAAGGAATTCAATCAAATACCATTGGTGTTAAAAAAAAAAAACTCTTTCGTCAGATTTTTGGATAATCGATTCATAATTACCATTAACCAACCCTTTAACGTCAGGTGTGCCGAATTCGGCTCATACCTCCAGAATCATTTTGCCTCAGTTGCTAAGTGAGTTATTCTACAATAGAAGAGTGTGACGTTTTTGACACATTCGTACCTGCCGGCAGCAGTAAGTCTTTAAAAAATAGGTAGATGTACTTCCTATGGTCTCACTTGATTGAGATTTGGAAGGAAAAAATTGCTTCCTTAGGTAAAAAAATTGTTGTCAAGAAAGAGTTAAATGATCTTCTAAATATGGACTGAAACTATACCACAGCACACATAAAAGTGTACAGAGAATACGCAATCTCAGAGACATTTTCGAAAAAAAATTCCAACTCATCATAATACAAAAAAAAAAGAAAGAGCAGACAATAAACTTTCTTTCCAGAGACAGGAAAATATTTTCCCTCAATAATTTGATCTTAATAAATGTAATTTAAAATGCAGAATAAAAAAATTTGCATTAGTTTCAATATCGTCTTTTAAAAACAAGAGTCGGAAAAGTTTTTTTTTCTCTCTTAATAATCTTCGCCAATTCAAGTTCTACAGGTGTAAGACCGGTTAAAATGGATTCTTTGGGAAATTTCCAATGTTTTAGAATCTGTGTCTGTCTAAATCTTAGTCTTTCTCGAAAAGACAGCATGACATAATACATACCGTATTTTTCGCCGTATAAGACGCACCCAATTTTGAATTAAATCCCCCAATTTTAATTAATCTTGAATTTATACCATATCTTATACGGCGAAAAATACGGTACATACGCTTATTTAAAGTTTAAAGGACAGTCTTGAAAAAAGGAGTGGAGCGTCACTTTCCCAGTATAAATAAAATCGTAAACAACTTTTAATCGCTCAACAAGTGTTTAATAAAAAAAAAAATCTGAACACAAAATTGACTTTATAAATCTTAACTAGCTCGTTAATAGTTTGATCATGAAATAATGAAATGTGCAGAACTTTACCATGAAGTAATATAGAAAAGGAAGTAAAAGCAGAAAAGCAAAGAAATGAAATAAATTTCCATGATAGTTGAGCATACAATGCACAACATAATATTTCAAACAGTAAATTGAACAAAGTCATAAATGCACAATCTTTCAAAAAAGTTGATAACATACGTTTCAGGGCTACGAGAGGAAAAAAAATCCCTTTATAAATCGCTGTAAAACTGTCTTTCCTGTATTGGCTCGCAGCAACGGTGTAAATATTCAAACACTCTAAAGCAGCGTTTTCCTCAACCTTTTACTACTAGCGACCCATTTTTCATTCATAATTTTCATCTCCTCCCCTTCTCCTTATAATATAGTAATAAAAATAAATGTATATTTGTTGATGCCAAAACCGCATTGCAACCTTTACTGGAAACCTGCTCTAAAACTCGCACTTCAAAACATCAAACTTGGATCAATTTGAAGGAAATTTCCTCTATCGCACGGTAAAAGCTTAAAAAAGTGTCTGAAAATACACGAATCAATTGAAAATGCAATAAACATTTATACATAAAAGAACTAAAATACTCTAACTCGCGTACTAAGCACGTCCGTTTTTGTTATTAAAAATTATCGATTATCTAACAAGCGTACAGTGAAAAACATGTAGTGCAAACACCAGACTTACTATAAAATCTTCATAAAGAGTAAAAACTTATTTAAATCTCAAATCTTATTTGGTTTCGAAAATAGTTCTTGAAGGAGAATTATTTTGAAAAAGTAATGTTTACATTGGTCAAAATTGAAAAAAAAAAAAATTCTTGCCAATGCTTTATGAAATAACAGCTAGACAAAAATAATAATGTTCAGTTGAAATGCAAAAATATAAAAATAGCTGAAAACATTCCGGTATCAGCATATAATTTTCAAAGGAGTGCTACTCGTGCACTACTAATTATACTTCATTGTCTTATTGTGTTCTTTTTGTTTGTGCATAAATCATTTAGATTATCACAAACGTATTGGAATAATTCTCAACAGCAGCTGTTAATTAACGTACTCTCACGCCTCAATAACCAAAAAAGAAGGTATGTAGCGGTCACTTAAAACTTTTGACTTTCAATTAGTGCTATTATATGAAAATTATATTAAAATCAATATACTATTCAAAGCTAAATTCTAGTGTTCCTTCAAAGAAAAAATACAAACAGTTGTTTTAAAGCATGAGTAGCATGCAGTATTGTGAAGATGGCAAAAAAGCTAAAATAATAATTATGAAATTATGAAAGCACACATTTGTGTTTATCGGATACTTTCTGGGAATTATTACGCAACATTAGTAGTTTTAATTTTAAGATTTCGCAAATGTAAATAATATGTATATATGAACTCTCAAATTCAATAAAATTAAAGGACTATAAGCCATTTATTCGAAAGCAACCAGCAGATACGTCGTTCACCCTCCCCTTCTTCACTGGTACAAAGGGTGATCAATATAAATCCGCAATAAATTAAACAGCATTCAAATTGTCAAAAAATGATATAAATTGCTAAATTTTTTTTGTGAATTATTACTTAACCTTACTATAGTTACTGTAGACAATTTCACATACGCATTTTTTTTTTTTCCAGACAATATGACTTCGAAGGAAGACAATCTCAGATCTCGTGTGTACAAGTTCTATTCCGAAAATATTTCGTCAAGTAAAGCTTTTACTGCGTAGCATTTTATGAAGGAAGAGAATATCACAATGAACTATTTATGACATTTTGAAACGTTATAAAAGCGGTTTGAGGGCTTTCGCCAATCTGACTGTGGAAGAGTTGCAAAAATCTTCACACGTGAAAAAAATTGGAAATTTGAAAAAAAAAATTTTGATCACAATTACCGAATTTCTCAGAGTCAAACAGCAAAAAAGTACAAATGTTCATAATCAATGATTAATTTAAAGGTTTGGAAGACAAAGGAGCTCTGTTATATTTTTTGAAGATACACTCTGGACAATGGTAAGCAATGGATACAGATAAAACAAGAAGTTCTGTCAAGAACTAAACGAGCCTACTTTCCCGTACATCGACATCGGCATTCTAGCATCTGATCATTATTCTCTTGATTATCTAAAACTAAAAATTATGCCAAACATACCTTTTTAGCACTTAAAGCTGATTTCTAAAAGCAAAATATACCCCTCTTATCAGATGAAATAGACACATAAAAAGTAAATAAATGAATAAATAAAGTTTTGTCGCACCTTTTAAAGAATGTAACTGTTACAGTTCTTCCGTAGAAAAATTCCTCAATTGTTTTCAAAAAAAAAATTAAAAGTACAAAGTACATCAAAACACATTTTATCAAAGAAAGAAAAAAAAAAAGAAAAAAAAAAAACTCGTCCGTTGATAAAATGTCTCGAATTTCACTTTTAATCCGTTGCCAGTTGTTAAATATAAATAAAGAATAAAATGCCCTCGTGAATGAAACATTTTTGTTACAAAAAAAATCGTCTGCCAAAAATAATAATAATAATAATAATAAATTCAATAAAACAAATGAATAAATAAACAAAAAATCGTCTGCACAGTCAGTCATTTTTTTTCGGACTGTTTACTCAAAAGTTATTAGGGGTGACAGCTTGCTTGAGCGGTTCAATGTTGAACGAAAAATTGTTCAAATCGGAAATGTAAATACGGGAATGAAGTATCCTTGAAAAGTTCTTTCCAACAAAAAAAAGTTTGTTCAAATCGGACTGTTCATTAAAAAGTTAGTATCGCGGGACAGGTTATTTGAACGGCTCAAAGTTGAACCAAAAATTGTTCAAATCAAAAAATCAAATATGGGAATGAGCTGTACTCGCCGAGATCTTTCCAACAAAAAAAAGTTTGTCCAAATCGGAATGTTCATTCAAAAGTTATTAGGGGGGGACAGACAGACCGACCGACCGACCGACCGACACACAAATTTCCCATCTCAATACCCTACTTTCAAATTTTTAATTTTTCGATATTCATTTTACTTTTTTATTTTTTTAACTTGGCGATATTTTTTGGACTTGGCGATATTTTTTTCAACTTGGCGATATTTTTTGGACTTGGCGATATTTTTTAGATGCATTAAGCTACTTTTAATACTTTTTTCGTCTTTCTTTTATTTTTAACGGGAAAGTAGGCTAAAAAATACAACTTGGTACATCAAAAAATATATGTCATTAATCCAACTTTATGCGCTCACTTAATGATAAAATCAGAAAACAAAATAGCTGCAATAACTGCAACTATAAAACTTTGACCTTTAATTACTCGCAATTTCTGTTTTGTCACATAACCCCTTCATCTCCTAAGCCCTTCAATCATGTCCTTCAGAAAGCAAAGATAAGTTCCCGAAAGAACAAAACCATTCCAAAAAGAGAGAGTTTAACATAAAATAAAATAAAGTTAACCTATTGCAGATTTTTATTGTGATCGCCCTTTATTTCGTCTTAACCCATCCGACCAAAACGCAAGACACTTTCGATCAAATCGAACGCTCCCGTATTTACTCTCAGCGAACTGATCTGGGTCAGGTCGAGAAATGGCGGGAACACATGGACATACAGAACCATCCCTTGTTTGATTAACTGAAAGGACCTCAAAAAATCCATCGGGATATTAGGTTTCATTTGGCTGAGAGCGAGCTTCTTTAGCCTGACATCTATTGACATGGTATTTCAAGTGAACGCGAAAACTTTTAACCTTGTCCATAAATGGGTCAATATTTTATGGCGTCGTAAAAAATACGATGCTGCTCTAATAGGATTGCAGCTTTAAGAGCCGGTGAAAGTGCAAAAGATCTTGACCATTCTGATGGACTGAGTACATATAGAGAAAGAGTTCGACAAAAATTGTGGAATCTTAAGAGCCAAGAAAAAATTTCTGTTACAAACAAAATTAAAACATAAAAAAAAATTTTAATGAAATGACGTGAATAGCTTTTATTGAATAATATAAGCTTATAATGTTGAAGAATATATTAAAATAACAAATCGAATTAAGTTCCCGTTAAATAGTTAAATTTATCAAAATTATTTACTTACATCCTACACAATCTTACAACGTATCTAAACAGAACAAAAAATGTATTACAAAACAACAGTACATTAATCTGCATGACAATGAATAAATACAGAAGAGATTTTCAAATAATAAATAGCGAGATTTAAAAACATTTTTCAAAGCACCTTGCATTAAGAGAAGGGAATTGCAGAAATTCTATTACTGAAACACCTTTTCACATTCAGGCAAAAAAAGGTTTTCTAACCAACTTACATAAATTAAAATTTTTATTTAAATATAATCTTGAATTATTTTTGGAAAGGTTTACAGTATACGTTAATTACAGTATGTATGCAACTTTTCAAATAGATAGGGCACCTAGAAGTATTTGAAAATTCAAGCCGTAAAAAAATTTTAAAAGATTTTTTAACTAAAATTCAAGAGGTACAAAAATTTTAAAAGAAATGGTTTAACTAAAATTCAATTGTCTTCTGAACAGTAAGTCTTATCGAGAGCTGTTTTATTTGATTCAGCTCCCTAAAAACAGAATAAATTCGTATAAAAATGACCAATTTTAAGGATAGAACTCTCTCGACTAATAGAATAATTTTTTCCTTCTTTTAAGTTCACTCTCTAGCCGACAGAACGACCCATAAGATCTTTACCTTGAACTATTCGAAAGACATCGAAATATTGATAAAAAAAATTAATTAAGCGCACCATTAGCATTTAGCACAAACGGAGGGTTTGCGTCTTTTCAGATAGAGCCCGCGACCCTTCAGACACGAACTTGGCGCGTGATCGACCGGGTTATCTCTCCACATTAACTGTAACAGAATAATTCATATATATTTCCCATTTGCATAAGAATAATGAGGAAATGTGGGGCAAAGTGAAATAGCGGGCGAAGTGAAATGGCAAAATATTTTTAGTTTGGAGTGCTGGTTGCTAAGTTTGCAGCACCCAAGTTTCTTAACATATAGTTGATTCCAGTAAAAAAAAATACAGCTCTAACGATCAACGAAAAAATATAATACGAGTCATTTTCAAAATTTGATACCCGTATTATAATGTTCCTGGTTTTTCAAAAATATTTTTTGCTATTATAAAATAAAATTATTTTAATTGTCATTTTAAAATTAATTGAGATCTACTAGTCTTCAATTCAATTCCTATTTAGCTGATTTTTCGTATTTTTGATTTTGAATGTTCAATGCGATTTGTCAAGCGCGAGCGGGGCAAAGTGAAACACTTCATTTGGTTTTTTTTATTCATTTATCTCTTAAATCACATACATATTTCTGCATTGATTAATTCACTTACATTCTGTTTCTTATTAATTCACTGATTTATTCATTCATTTACTTATTTTCTTATTCATTATGTATTTTATTCACTTATCTAGTTTTCATCATACATTTATTAATTCATTTATTAATATACAGGGTGTCCACTCCAATCGTGGACCAATAGCTAATTTCTAAACCGTTAGAGATAAGCATATAGTTTATTTGGGAAAAAATCTCCAAATTATGAAAGGAATTTTGGGTCTATTCAATGTTTTTCAAAAAATCAAATTTTGAAAGAGTTACAAAATTTAAATTTTTATACAGCCCCCCAGTCCTATCAATCATATTTAGTAAAACATTCTTGACACTGTAACGTTTAAAACTAAAAAAAAATCACATTTCTACCACAAAAATTGACCGAGTTATGACGTTTTGAAAAATCAAGATTTTGCATTGTTTCATGACTTCATCGAGAGATCGCTTAAGGGACCGTATGCGAAATCCTTCAAAATCTTGATTTTTCAAAACGTCATAACTCGGTCAATTTTTGTGGTAGAAGAGTGATTTTTTTTTAGTTTTAAACGTTACAGTGTCAAGAATGTTTTACTAAATATGATTGATAGGACTGGGGGGCTGTATAAAAATTTAAATTTCGTAACTCTTTCAAAATTTGATTTTTTGAAAAACATTGAATAGACCCAAAATTCCTTTCATAATTTGGAGATTTTTTCCCAAATAAACTATATGCTTATCTCTAACGGTTTAGAAATTAGCTATTGGTCCACGATTGGAGTGGACACCCTGTATATATTTATTCGTTTGTTTTTCATTATTAATTCATTTATTCGTTTATTTACATTTATTAGATGAAAATTAATGTTAGTCATCAAATAGAAACTATTTCATTACAAAAGTATTTTATTTTTCACTTTACCCCATGGTTTTTTGGAAGTGAAAATTTTCCACCTTTTTTTGAAGGTACAAAACAACTGCCAAAACTGAAAAATAATATTTCAACGCAAGTTGTATAACAAAATACATTATTCCTTTTGTTGCACAATAAATTTCAGAACTTTTTCCTGATTTGTTCATTTTGAAATAAGTCAGTAATCTTGAGTTTCACTTTGCCCACATTCTTCTACTATTCAGTTCAATTCTTCAAATAAAGTGATTAAATAAAAAGACGTTTATTCAAGGGAACAACAAACTATTCATTCCTTTTCGAGACTCTGTATATCCAAAAGAGTTGCACTTACAATGATGAAGAATATATGAAAATGACCGCAAACTTATCAAGACTTGGAATGGGGGAGTTTCCTTCAGTCAAAAGTACTACTTTTTGTTACTGAAATTGATAGAATGATACAAAAAAATAACATGGGCCCGGAGAATACTTTAATTTTCCCAACAGTTTATTTTTTATTATTTTTTTTAAATACCCTACCTTAAAAACGGGGCGTGGTTTTTGTGACGTCAGTGGTGCACCTAACAGCTCTCTTTCCAATAATAACACCATTTTGCTTGACTTGAGTTGTCCAATCGCAGGAATCGGTGACGTCACGACCTTCGTCATCTCACTACAACCAATTAGATTTCGCGCTTACGTGCACCACTGACGTCATGCGCAGATGCTTTTTTTTCGGAATAGCATCTGCGCACCGGTTAAAATAATTCATAAAAAATATATAACTGTATATCAAAAAAAAAAAAAAAAATGGTCAATTCCCATGTTTTGAAGCATGCTCTTTTAGAAAAAAATACTTTTGAAATTTCGGAAACTCCCCCATTGTGTGAACCAGGTGTTAATGGGCTCTTCTACGGAAAATGGTAATCTTGTCCCGCACCTGACGCTTCGTGTGTTTCATTAAAAATCTATATATATATAAATGGATGTATGTATAAGTATGTATATTTGTTTGCTCGTTTCTTATACGAATACACAGTTTTCGTCGGATTTTCATCAAACTTGACACAGGTTCCTTGATGCACTAGAATTCACATGGGCGGAGTTTTGAAATTTTAAAAAAATCCAAAAAGCTCAAAATTCAAATTTGTTGTCTCAAAAAGGCCATTTTCTTACAATTTTGTACAGATAGAGTTATAGAGATAAGCCTTTAAGCATACAAATTGATAAAATTTATCACATTTCAATGTGAGTTTTTTCCAACAAAGATTACGATTAACAATAAATTATCAATTTAAGACCCACCTATTTCATTTTAGCATGAAATAAGTTAAACATATTGCAATACCGGGCAACGCTGGGTAATAAGCAGGCCCGTCATTTAGGGGGGCAGGGGGGTCAATTGCCCCCCCCCCCCCGGCTTTGAGAAATCAATGTATTTACATATAAGTGAGCGTGTTTTTTTATTTTTTCCGGTGAAATTTCATTGTGTTTGGACCCTTTGCCCCACCCCCTGGAAAAACTTGAAATGACGTCCCAGGTAATAAGCTAGTAATACAGTCGACGCTCGACATAACGACCGTCTCCGTCCTACAGAAAACTGGTCTTTATAACGAGTGGTCGCTTTGAGAGGTAGAACATAGAATATATTGGGATACAGTTGGGGGTTTTCTCACCGGTCGTTATATTAGGATGGTCTTTGTAACGTGTGGTCGTTATAACGAGCGTCGACTGTAATATAAAAGGATAATGAACAACATTTTTGGTTGTTTTCTTATCACGCACGTATGTGTGAGTCCTTAAAAGAAAAAAAATTCCGTTACTGCCTATTACTTTTAAAAGGAATAAATGAACCAAATGCAAACATTTAATAAAAAAATGCGTTTACTCCTCTTTAGTTAAAATATTATTGAGTCTGATTGTCCCGCACGTGACGGTGGAATGGATCTAATACGAGTGCAGTACTGTTGAATTTTTTTTTATCTCGCCATGAATAAACGCGGTATCATGCGCTGAACCTTATGTTGGCCTTAGTTGGAACACTTTCTTCATTTGAAGTTTCACTTTGTTTCATGTCGTGGTATGCTAATTGGATGACTTATGCCAATACCATTAAGCGTAAACTGTTTTTTTTTTTTTTTTTCAGAAATATTGTTGTGAGACCTGCTGTAACTTTTTCCCCTACAAATGAATAAAAATTTCAGTTTGCAGTCCAATGTTTTAAATGATTGGAAATCGAATTCTTTATGAGTGTTATACTACTTTAGGCATGTGTAAACGCGAAAATACGAATAACTATTAATTATTCTAAAAAGTTTTATTACAGTATTGAACTTCAAAAATCCTAGTCGCCTACACTTCCTAAACTTATCCCACACAAAAGCTCTAATTTCCTTTGGTGACCTTGGATTGTTTTTGTTCCTAATTAGGTATCAAAATAAGCATTATATATTTCCACGAAATTGCTTTCCATTGTAGCCCAATTTTTAGTTGTAAATAACAGAATAGTATTTGTTTTTAATATTTCTTTAGCGTCAAGGAGGGAGGAATATGAAAGTGAGGGAAAACTCGGCAATATGATTTTGTTTATTTATTACTTTTTTTTTTTTTTTAAGTAGTCGGTTTTGTGCATTTATATGCTCTAACGTCAAAAGAAGTAAAAATATGCAATTGCATGTGCACATATGCATTTTCATGTAATCCGGGCTATGATTAGGGAGACAGACTAGCATTGTGGAGGGAAATGTGCGTCATGATGAAAAAGAAAGAGTTTTGGGTGCGAAACGTCTCTGAAACTGTTTGGACGTCAATAAAAAGCACCAAATCCGCCTGGAATAAGGCACCTAGTAGGGCATAAACTTCATCAATTGATTTCACAAGCATTGTGAAGGTAAACAGGAGATTTTAAATATTTACTTCAACAAATAATAAGTAAACTAAAAAGACTACTGCAAAAAATCTCATTTCATTCATAAAGTATTTGAACACATTGTGTATTAACGTGTATTCGCATAATTTTCAACACTCTTCGATTCTGCATGCAATAATGAAATTTTGATCATATACAATAATGATGACTGGATAATATTGTTTGAAGGTGGGAGGGGATCCTCACCCCCATGATTCACCCCTGGCTCTGATCGTGAACCTTGCCAATGAAATCGCCAAGAAAGATTTTAAATGAAGAAAATTCCCAAAGCAGAGATGGATGTTACAATGTTTTATTCGAAATGGCCATTTCCTAAAAGAAGAGTCATGGGGGTGGGGAGGTCACAGAGACACCCATCGTCTGCGCACTGGTCAAACCTCCATCAAACGGCCTCATGGGATCTGTCCTGATTTTCTCCTTTTTGATGCACAAACGTTTGTCAGCCAATTTTAGTGGCCCTAAAGGAAGGCAGTTATCCTTCTGGGATGCTCTGTATCGTAAAGTATCTCGTAAAATGCATCTACTCGGTGGAGTGGGGTAGGAGGTCGAAGTACGTATAAAGAGCAGGTTGCTAAGACAACATCAAAAAAGAATAAAATAAACTTTTTTTTTGTTCGTTTGCTTTGGAAGTTCTGGTCAGGTTTGTTTTTAGAGCCTTTAATCAACAATGTTGATACTTGCTCAATCCATTTTCGCAAATAAAACATTTTTGAGCATAAGTTTGCACTATATTATCAGAATTTAAAAGTTTGCCTTTTAATTTTAAGGTCTTTGAATATAACATGAGCCATTATCTAATATCTTTAAACGAGCAATTCTTGTATATTTATATATTTACTAGCTTAACCCGGCGTTGCCCGGGTGCTTATTAATACAACATAGCATTCAGGGAAAATAAGTTTGAAAGAGTTCTATTCATATGGGTATAAAGTAATTTGCATCAATCAGTCTCTTAGGTACAAACTTTGAAAAAAACTTAAAATATTACAGAAAGTTAAACGTTTACAGAAAAATAGTCTTATCAAAAGGTGAAAATGAAAGATAAATGTTGTCTGTGCCTTGCCGCGTCCACTGGCATAAAATATATGCACATGGAAGTGAAAAAATTGCATCAATTTCACCCGCCAAATTTAAAATATTAACTTTTCTCTATTAATTGTTCCCACCTACAAAGTAAGAATTATTATAACTCAGAAATAAATCTGTTTCTCGTTCTGAAGGCTTATCTCCATTACAGACGCAACTGTCGTCGCATTGCAAAATTGAAATTCAAATCCGTTGTTCTTTTTATAAAGTCCACATGAATTATGATTGTTTTTTACTTATTTCAAAGCTAAAAGGAAATAGGTGAGCCTTAAATTGAAAATTCATTACTTTAATCGTAATCATTGTTGGAAAATACTCATATTTAAAAATCTTAAATTTCATCAATTTGAATGCTAAAAGGCCTATCTCGATTACAATATAAATAGGCTAGATTCCTATAAAAGGGTCATTTTTTGACAAAAAATTTAAATTTGAGCTTTTTAGATTTTTTAAAATTTCAAGACCCCGCCTATGAGAATTCTAGGGCATCAAGGAACCTCTGTGTCAAGTTTGATGGAAATCTGACGCAAACTTTGGATTTGTATAGAGAACAAGTATATATATATACATACACTCATTTTTATAGATATAGATTTATATATTTATTTATTTTTCGGATCTCGAAAACGGCTCTAACGATTTCGATAAAATTTTGTATTTAGATAGAGTTTTGGTTTCTGAGTTCATTTACGTCGGCGTTTTTTCTGTAAAAACGCGAGTTTTCACAAAAAAACCCGTTTTTTTTGTGCCTTCATTGAAAGTTTGAGAAGCTTTTATTTCGCCATTTTCTTTATGATTACTTTCATTGTTACTGTTTCCGTGGCGACCACATTTTGTTATAACTAAGGCCCGGCTCTAGTTATAACAATTGGATTTCATATTTAATCACATCAGCGCAAGTTCAAATTATGGTATTTGGCAACGTTAAATTGTTATTGTTTTTGAAATGTTAAAGCAAGGCTTCACTAGATAACAAGCTGTTTCATTTATTCAAAAGCCATGGGATAAAAGCAGTGGTAATTGTCCACCGACATCTATTGAATTTTATGGTCACTTACATTATATAAAAATCAGATTACTTTTTACTTTTCAAGTGCGATTTCAAAATTGAGTATAAAAGTGTTATAGTTAGTTTTAAATACTTTTCCCCCCCCTCAAGAGTGTTTAGTAAGATATTTCAGGTAAAAAATCAATAAATATGAAACTCAATTTTCTTAAAATATTAAGTTTCGAAACAAAATTACTTCTATCTAATATCCTATTCTCATCAACCCCTCCCGCTCCTTCGGCTCCAAATAAAATGAAATTGAGTGTGATTTTACAGTGAGCATGGATTAAATAAGGTTGTGTTTTGTAAAATAAATTACGGCTGTTTTAAATGCATAACTGCAACCGAAGGCTTAAAAATGCTTTTCAAGTTTATCTAAATAAGTACTTCGCATTTTAGAACAAAAAATCACGAGTTTACAAACCTCTTTTTTTTTTAACCGAGTGGGCTCGGTCCCCAGGTACTGCATCATAATATGAAGTATCAACACTCAAAAGGTCACACCCACAACACGTACAAATCATCGATTTTCGAGTACAAAAATAAAACATTTATGTTTTCGCACTTGACAGAAGAAATGCAAAAATCCATTTTTTAAACTTTTTTTTCAATAACAGCGAAAGTATAAGTTGGGTGATGATTTTTCGCTGAGACAGAGGGGAAAAACTTTAAAATGATGCAAAAACTATAAAGTTTAGAAGTATTACTGAAGTTATGGCGCACCCACACAAAAAAACTGAGAAATAATATACACATGATAATGGAAAGTTGGATTAGAATTCTGATGAAAAAAAGCGTCCAATAAAACGTTATTTTTCAGCCCCGGTTCGTACTTATACCCTCCTCATCATGAGCACGACGCTCTATCCAACCGCAAAAAAAAAAAAAAAAAAAAAAAAAAAAAGGTTTTCTTTGACCGAAAAAAAAAGTTTTTTTTTTTTTTCTTTTTTTGAGATGGTAAGACTAATTTTCGTTATTAGCCGGCACAATGAGCTTTAAAATGAGGGCTAACTCATGGAATGTGATAAATGTTTAAGAAAAATCTGTCCCAGTGGCAGAAAAATAGGCTCCAGAGAAATAATAAAGTTTGCATGAAAAAAAAGTTACACCTGTGCAAATGAACTAAACATATTTTTTTTTTTGCATGAATTTCCTCTTTCATTATTTTTTAAAGCTTTAACCCTTTGAAGATCATTAGCCTATATATCAAATAAATTTTGAAATTTGAAGACACATATGTCTCATGATCTTTACATAGTCAAAGCGATGAACGAATAGCAACGATGTAAATAATTCACACGAGTCATAAACGGAAATTAATCAAAATATATTTAGCTAAACTTGAAATTTTAAAAAATTTCGAAATATATTTTTGAAAACGTAAGAAACATCGTAATATATTAAGGATGCTTTCTTTACATGTACCGCATTGGAATAAACTATGCCGCCTGTAAGTTAATGCTAAAGAATCTAAACTATTTAAATGTAAAATAAATAAATAAATAAAGTCTAGTGCAAGTAAGCAACACATTGTAGTAACTCCCTTTAGCTTGCCTTCAGTAGAAAAACATGCTTTGCGCCTTTTGTTTTCTTTTTTTTTTTTTTGGAATCTTTTTCTTTATACTAAAAAACTCTTAACTGATTCCTTTCAGAAAATGCTGAGATGTTTTTATTTCTTTATTCCGCAGACGATAAAACAAAGTGTTAAGAGGTTTAAGGTTAATTATCTCTAATGAACTTCGGATCATTTTTATGTTTGAAAACCGGTGCTTCTAGTCAGCAGCTCAATCTTCCAGGAAGCTGATTTGCAGAACGAAGCAAAAACTTCTTGAACAAATGAAAACTTAGTTTTGAAAACGTTGTTTCTTTTCGTTTTCTTTCTTTCTGGTCTTTTTTTTTTTTTTTCTTTGTTTCGGTTTTGCTAAATTACGACAGATTATGATAAATATGCGTCAAAAAGAACAATAGAGTTGTTCTGGGATAGCTTTGAACTTTTATACCCTATGATGTAACATGCTGAAAAAATACTTTGCTTTTTTAATTTCTCATCTGCGTGAGACATGATTTTTAAAATCTCTAGAAATCAAGTAATGGAAAAAGTTTTTTTTCTATATTTTTAACCCCTCAACCAAAAAGTACAAATTCTACAACTTATCGATTTGCAACTGTATTATATTTGAGAATGAGAAGTCGGTTCGAATTGTGCGGAAAAGCTGCCTATTTATGCTATACAAAAAATGCCTATACGTTCGAGACAAAACAAAACAATTTCCATTTTTCGATATTCTATCTCGTTATCCTAGTTCCAGAGCTTCGAAATGTCCACGAAGTATAAGACCCGCTGCTATGTTCAATGTCAAAAATAAAAAACCCTATTCTGGGACCTTATAAAACAACCGATCACCTTCATCCAGTGTTGAAAGTTTTTGTTAAAAATTTGGAGGCAAACAGAAATTGATTGCTGAAAATTGTTAATTTCGATTTAATGAAATAAGCATAAAATTGTGCTAATAAAAATTTTTCCTATGTATTTTCTTTCATTCACTGGGTTTTCTCATGTTATTAAGAAAAAGAAATATATTTAAATTTGCTGTGCGTGGGTGGATCAGACAAAAAGTATGGTTACAAATCAGTTCTAAAAGCAACGTTGATTGTAAAAAATATACTATATATCAAACAATGCCAAAAGCTTCATGATAAAACAAAAACAGCACTGAATGCGATCGAACTAATTTGTGCAGAAAAAAATATAACATTGCATCAATTTTTCTTTTTTAAGTGTTAATTTCTGTTCTTTCCTGCAAAAATTAGAACAGTAAAAAATTAGCGACTTTTTAGATGGGGTTGCCAAAAAGTCTCGTTTAAAGGAGGGGGGGGGGGCTTCTGATGGTCACTTGAGTTGCTGTCCTCTTTTCAGTTATTCTGTCCCGATGTCCCACAGGTAGCTGAGGGACATAAAAATGACCCGTTTGCTGAGTAGACAAATGAACACCAGGAATGTTCAACTGCAAGTCTTTAGATGGAACAATTCAGACATTTTCGTACTAATTAGAGATGGACCTAGAGGAAAGTGCCGAAGCTTCGGCACTTTCACCGAAGCTTCGGCCTAGCCGAAGCATAAGGTGCGATTCGGCCGCTTCGGAATAAAATAATTGAAAATTCTCATTTTATAATTATAATCACATAAAGTATTGTTCTTTAAGCCAACACAAATATAAAATATAGTAAAACACAGAAGAAAATTATTTTTAATTAAAGTGTTAATTTAAGTGTATTGAGGATATGGAATCAGAAACTGTTGAATAATTAACAGTATGTTATTTAACTTGAAAACTTATTTTCTTTTTTAGTCTAAAGAAATAAATGAGTTAATATGTTTATTAATAATTATGTGAACACTTTAGTTGCTTTAAAATGAAACTAATAAAATGTGGCGTTCTTTACACATTTCTAGTGTTGACACTACCAAAAAAAGTCAAATTTTATCATCAACTAGACCAGAGTTTTTTAAAAGTCGTATTTAATTTACTAGAGTTGTAGTTATAGGCCTAAAATTTTAGTTTTTGTTGCATTTTATTATTGTAGTACAATTTTTAACCCATTTTGTGTAGATATTGAGCATAATTATTAATGAGAGTCCAGGATTAATAAATGTCTCAAGAATTAACGAAAAGTAAATTGAAGCTGTTAGTTTTATTTATATTTTATTAAGGAAAATACGAGGAGAGTGGATACTCCTTGTACATCCACTTCTGGTGAAAGATATTAAGTTTCTATTTTATTTGTTACTTTAAAAAAAAAAACATGTTTCATGAAATTACTCGATACAATTTTCCAAAATTTAACGTATTGATTGGTTTAGATAAATTATAAATACTGAAAAAAAGGAAGGAAAAATGCGTGTACATGACTAACGAACTCAACTTAATTTCAAAAATTTTTAATTACGAATATTTAGATATCTATTGCACTATTTAGGATACAATATGAAGAACAGCTAATTTCTAGTTTATTCTGTGGTTTAATATTTGATCATATCAATTGTTTTTCTTTTAAACATCAACTGAACTGTGGAACATGTTTTTCATATTCTGAATAACGACGCTTCATATTACTTATTTGCAATAAAGAAATTTAAAATATCCTCTTTTCTGATACTATCAGTAAAAAACAAAAATTAATACCTTAATTAGTGAAATCAATTAAAAAACGAGACAATACGGTGAATCTGTCATGTAACACTAAGACTGTTAATACATATGGAGTATAGTATCATTTTGTGGGCATTTATTATTCATGCGATGGTAAAACTTCAATATGTGTAGAAGCTTCGGCAGAAGTTTCGGCCATCAATCGGCCGAGATATTTTCTTGATGAATATTTTTTTCTACAACTCGAGAACACAATTGAAAATCGCAGCTCTTGAAGCAATGTTGAGTGCAAAAGTAAATTACAAGAAATTCTGTTTAAAAAAAAAAGCTACGTTTTTATGCACTTGAAATTGCCCAAAATATTTACTCAACAAATTTATGCATTAAAAATATAATCCTACATCAGTTATTTTTCAAACATTCCGTTCTTTTCTGAAACAACTTCAATCTAAAAAAAAAGCTATTTTTTCTGCTAATGAAATTGCCTAAAATATGCTCTGAAGCCTACATGTCCTATTTAGAGAAAAACAATTAATGGCCACTTTAGTTAAAGACCCGACTTCAGCAATACAGTGATTGTTAGGAGGAAGAAGAAAGCGAGGAAGATTCAGCAGCAAAAAGAACTTCCGCACTGAAGATCTAAAAAATAAAATAGGGGTCGCCGACTTCACCGTGATAATTAATACATTTCTTCAAGTTTTTATCTAAGTTAATCTTTTGGGATTAATGGCGCTTGACCTTTCAACACTGACCAATGACCCCAAGCTTCTCTATTACTTCTGAATGCTTCGTTGTAGCCATTTGGTATCACTTAAGACGAGATCGGAAATTTTAATAAATCTTCGCGCTTAGTTTCGTTTTAAAGATGATTCGGCTAACAATTATTAGTAGTGAAAATCATTAAATTATTAAATTGCCAATGGCAAAGGGTTGAAATGATTTTTCTAATTTACAACTTAAAGAAAACATTTTAATTCCTCTGTTATTTGAATTTCGCTTGGGCTTTAAATTTCAATTTTGAAAACACCGACCAGACAGAAGGTTGTTCCACAAGTGTAAATCAATTGATATCAAAAGGGATAGCAGGAAGAGAAACATTTCAGAAATATTTGTTTTTTGTGATCTACTTTAAAGTCATATACTCAATGTAAGACATCGTAGATTAGATGTTTTTCTTTGGAATGGACATCTTGAATTAAAGCTGGAAGAATGATTTTTTTATTATTAATTCAGGAAGTAAAAATGACTATATTTTGCTAGAATAAATTCCAAACGTTTTCCTCGCTTCCAAAGGAACATTTTTTTTTGTTTTCCAATAAATTCGCAATCGGACAAAAATAAAGGAAACGCTTGGGCTAAGGGGCTGTCCACAAATGATGCCATGCTTTAGGAGGAGAAGATTTGTGATATTGTGGCAGTTTGTGACAAGGGGATGGAGGAAGTAACAAGAAGTGTGACATTACGCATTGTTTTATAGGAATATGTTTATGAAAAGTAGAGTGACATGTGACAAAAGGGGAGAGGGGGTACAGGGAAGCGTGACACTTTGTAACGAAGAAGAAATGAAGGGGCTAAAATGTGTTGAAAAAAACGTGACATCATTTTTGGACTCCCTTGATTGAGAAACTCCTTGTTGGAATTCGGCACTTGAACCCGGATTGTCTTTGCAAGATTTCTAACCACTATCAGGGCAAGAGGCCTTTCCACGCTGAATTGAATTTCGCAGTCGGGCAGTAAGCTGAACAAACAGCGTTTTTCATCTAGGCGTTTCTTGACATTTTTAGAAGAACTAAATTCATTTTGGAAGCGTGAAATGTACAAAAATAGTAACGACCGAACTTTCTGAGAAGGAAACGGGAGATGGCAGGAGAAGAGGATCTGTATGTGTTATAACCGCCCTATTAGTCCAAGAAGCCGTTTTCGAGAAAAAATTTAAAGACTTCTAGCTCTTTAAAAAATCTTTCCTTATGTACTTCCGAACAATGTGCGAGCTGTCTGGCTACCGGTACAGGTTGCGTTTTTTGCTGTGAGCATTGCATTTTCACTGGTAAAAATAGTGATTTTCAAATCATTTTACGGCAGTTAGAAGCTTAAAGCTGTCGTAAGAAAGTTATGTAATATATCAAAGGAAAGCTCTATTCTTTAGCTTTACAACGGTTTTTAAATTTTTACTCTGCTATAATTAAAACAAATAGCATGTAATTTAGAAAATTACATGTTGTTTTCTTTATCTAACTTTATTGCGCAACAAAAGTATAAATCATACTCGAATTTTATAACACAACAAAACCCTAAGTTAATCGAAGCGTGTTTTGCTCAAAGCAACTTTATCAAAATAGAACAGAATGCCCTTTTTCCATATTCTCCAATTTCGTTACTTTGTTGCCATTTTTTTCATAACAAGCGAAAATATTTATCAAATCATAAACGCAGCGCCTTGTCGGAAGGCTAAATCATTGTCCATTTATATTCTCAGCGGGTTGGAAATACTTGAAATCCCGAGGGCTGTCAAACTAATCCATAAATTAGATGCTTCCGGTCAAAGGGGGACCCTCTCATCGAACGAGCCAGTGGCCGCCATATTCATGAATATTTCATCCGCTTGTGTGGGCGTAGCTGAAGATTGTTTTTCATCCCCCTCCGAAGAACTCTCGGGTAGAATATGTTTCAAGATGGCTCCCCGCTGAGGCCAAAGAAAATACTTATCCAGTCTCATCTGTCATTCTGAGTTGTACATCCATTCGACGCCACTTCAATTTTCGAACTCAATCTTAGAATGGAGTTAACTCGGATCTTATTTAATAAATTACGTTGAAAGTGTGTTTGGAGCACGCACTCTCAAGACAATGGTATTAGCTTTAACCCGTTATGTCCAATATTAATTTAGAAATGAATTTTTACATTTTTTTTTTTTTTTTAGTTGAAAATACATCGAACAACCGATATACAGAGTATACAAATTTTGAAAATCCGTAGGGTCAAGCAGGGCCTGATTACCGAAAAGGCCAACTAGGCCTCGGCCTAGGGCCCCCACAACTTCGGGGCTCCCAAATGGCTAAAATTGTTGTAGTCAATGCCTAAATTTGTTGTATCCTTTGTCTATAATTGTGAAGCCTCAGTGCAGGGGGCCCCCAAAAATGTATTTGGCCTAGGGCCCCATGATATCTTAATCGGGCCCTGGGGTCAAGGCCCCTACGCCTTAAGGCCCCTAAGAAAACTGTTTCAGATCGCAGGAACCATCTATCGGCCTCTCAGCAAAGTACAAGGAGTGGTACTTTTAAGTACCAGCATGATTCCAGCCATTTAGGATTCATCATACTAAGTTAACCCATTAATGCCTAGCGTCCCTTTTTAATGACGGTCCAAAAAAGGGTCTGAATTTCCCCAAAATGAACATTTCAACCAAATAATAGTGTTCAATGAGTACCTTGGTATTGTTTCAATTCGTTAACAGATTGCAGCACATAACCATTGTAAAGTGCGTTCTGTAGCAGTTTTAATATGATCTTTATCAAAAATGACATCGTTCACTATCTTAAGAAAAAAAGCTAAGTTTTCAAAGTTATTCCCAGCTTCCCAGTTTATGTTAATTGCTGAAATTCTTATAAAATGTCTTTTTAAATATTATATCGTAGGCAGAAAAAAATTTTAGTAAAAAAAGTATGTACCCTCTGGGGTCTATCGTAACTTTTAAGAGACGATTTTTCTTTCGTCAATAAAACAATTATTTTTTACTTAATATTTTTTTGATTATTTTTTCTGTCCATTAAACACTGTTTGTGACCAGTATACAAAATATCTTTGAAAAAAAAAATGTCAGGCAGTAATGGGTTAATATAAGCGGGACTTCTGATTCCCGACGGAGCATAAAGAATTAAACGCGTAAATGCCGTTATTATAAACGATTATTCTTTAAATACTACTTTTTCAACATTTATTTTATGCATTAGTAATTATTTAGTAATTTTGGATTGGATGTTCTTGTAGACTAATTCAACTAAATAATATCAGCAAGCAAGATTGTAGACACCCTCCCCTTCTTTCCTGCATTTTTCAGTTTAAGCGAAGCTCTTGCTCTAAATCATAAGACTGGCCCTAAAGACAGCGACGTCATTTCAAGTTTTTCCAGAGGGAGGCAAAGGGTCCAAACACAATGCAATTTCACCGGAAAACATCAAAAACCACGCCCACTTATATGTAAATACATTGATTTCTCAAAGTCAGGGGGGCGAATTGACCCCCCCCCCCCCCCCCCCTAATGACGGGCCTGCCTATAGAGCTCATTTATTCTGGCTCGAGTATGTTTCTAAAGTTTTTACCAGCAAAAATACTGTTGTATTGATTGCATGTAGAGAAAACTAACAAGCGCAGCCACTTTTTTGAACGCTGAAGAGGACTGCATCATTTTTTATGACCACTTGGTATCGGGGATGATTGGTGCAATTTTATAGTAGCAAAATTTGAACTGGGATAGTTTGAGCTTCAGCAGGATTCTAGCCATTTGAGTTTCATAATACAAAATCAATGTAAACAGGACTTCTGAGTCCCGTTGGTACATAAAGGATTAAAACCTCGATTCGATACGATTATCGATACGATTATCGGTATATTCGTGTGTCAACATCAAAAGCTGTATCACCACTTTTTTTTTTTTTTTTTTTTTGGTTCTAAATTTCACAGGAGGGGAACGAAACTTATATCATTCGACTTGTGCTATTATATACTGTAGACGTGCACAAAGAGATTTTTTTTTAATTGATTTTACTCTATTTTTCGTTTAATTTTAAGTGAAATTTCCACATCAATAAGTAAGAATGTCTTGAGCTCTAATTTCAGAGTTGCAATTATTGCTTTCAGGAACTGGAAGAGACGGTTCTCTTGCCACGTTGTCTGACATTCACCTAGTACCCAGTTTCTTGATAAATTGCTAGTTTTCTGATCCCGATATATGGCACGTGACTAGTTCATGCATGCCAAAATAAAGGGGACATCCCGGTGCCCTTAGTCAAAGTTTAGCCTTTAGGCAATTTTACACAACCCTTTTTAAAAATTACTTATTTATTTTGTTTTGAAAAAAAAAATGAAAAAATATTATTTTTCATGCAAGTTTACTTTTTCATTTTTCTCACCTTTTCACAGTCTGCTGAAGCAATGATACGGTACATTTGTTCAGTTAGTATTGCTGTGAATAATTTTGTGATTTTATTTTCTTTTTCTTAACCCATTAATGCCTAGTCCAAAAAAGGGTCTGAATTTCCCCAGAATGAACATTTCAACCAAATAATAGTGTTCAATTCGTACCTTGGTATTGTTTCAATTCGTTATTAACAGATTGCAGCACATAACCATTGTAAAGTGTGTTCTGTAGCAGTTTTAATATGATCTTTATCAAAAATGTCATCGTTCACAATCTCAAGAAAAAGAGCTCAGTTTTCAAAGTTATTCTCAGCTTCCCAGTTTATGTTAATTGTTGATTTTATTACTTCTTATAAAATGTCTTTTTAAATATTATATCGTAGACAGAAAAAAAAATTAGTGAAAAATGTATGTACCCTCTGGGGTCTATCGTAACTTTTAAGGGAAGATTTTTCTTTCCTTAAAATAAAAATTAATTTTTACGTAATATTTTTTTAATTATTTTTCCTGTCCATTAAACACTGTTTGTAACCAGTATACAAAATATCTTTGGGAAAAAATGTCAAGCATTTATGGGTTAATGTTTAATACACTGAAAAAGAAACAACACGGGACTTTTGTGAAATCATTCACGATCGATTAACAAAAATATCTATTATTCGAAAAAAAAGTAAAGAACCATTAATTTATCCTTCGCTGTAATGAACCCAATAACACAATGTGCCAAAATATTTGGGTCCATTGTGAATAAATTTTCTAGTATTGATTAGATATGGAATGCAATTTGATTGAAAATTTTAAACTATTGTCAATCATTTTAAAAATGGATAAATTAAATTGGCTTATATAACGATAAGTTATATATGACGAAAAAATCAAAACAAATTGCGCTATTAATTGAAATTGCGCTTTCCTATCTTTTGAAAAATCCTGTAGTGCCGGTAACATAAATTCAATCATCATTAGTTTAACGTTATATGCTCAACTAATAGACAGAAAAAGATTTCAGCAATAAGACATATAGAATTTATAAGGCACAGTCCAACTGCGTTGAGTAAAACATGTTCATCTCTTAACAATATTTTATTAAACGTACTATGATTCATCAATCGTCAGAAGACATCAAAAGCAATTGTAAAAACAACCCCACATTAAAGGGGCTCTGAATGCATGGCGGATCGAGCTTTTAATTTTAGAGGAGATCATAATGTAGGACATAATTTGGGAAAAATAAGATGTCTGGGACATATTATTCAAATTTAAGTTCTCAAAACGCAGCTTCAGGTGATGGAAGTTTAAAGGGGAGGTCATGCCCCCCCCCTTTAGATTAGCGCTTTCCTTTACGCCCCTCTCGCGGGATGACCCGTGCTTAGCAGGTAGAAAGAGGACAATACCCCTCCCCCCCCCCCCCCGTCAATGGCTTGTAGACATTTATACATTTAAACAAAAGTGGGTGTGGTTTATGTTGTTTTACGATATAATTTGTTCTGAGTTTGTGGCCTTTGCCCCCCCCCCCCTCCTCCCCGAAAAAGTTCGAAATAATAGGATAGCCTCCGGGATATGCACATTTGGCCCAACAGAAGCCTTTGGCACGGATTGCGTAGAACGTTTTCTTTCTGCACTTTATTACAAAGACATTCAAAATGAAGCAAATAAAAGCAAAGACTTACGTTCAATATTGAGAGAGAACACTATTTTAACCAGTACCAAACCTCCAAAAGCAATCAGAAATGTCGCCATCTTGCTTAAATGGTGCTACACAAAAATTACAAATCTTTCGACACTGATTTCCCACGTCACCAACAAAGAGTGCAACCTTCAAGTTTAATCAAACAAAGACATCACCAGATTTGGCTGCTTTTCCGGTTTCCTTTCACTGGGCGATAATTCTTCGGAATTTATTTTCTATAGCTTGGAGCTCCGAAAGCGTTTTATTTCGAATTCCTTTGGTGTTTATCACCGATCCATCAAGTTTTATTTTCATTATACGATCTTGAAGATTAGTTAAATAGATGACCTTTGCCAAAGGATTGTACTTAGGCTCACAGTTAAGTCTAAAGACTATTAAGTAGGGCGATAATGAGATACGATTTTATCTTGTTTTAAAAAGGATTGAGGTATTTAAATTGGGAAAGTTTTTCAGGCACGTCGATATGCTTGTCCCTACACTGCCAATGTTGGAATAACCTTACATTCAACCTGTTAATAGCTTCGATTATACAAACTCATCATTTTTATCATTGCTTTCAAAATAAGCCCAAAATATCATTAAACCATCCGTAAAACTGTAGAAGTTACCAAGCTTTGAAAAATTAGTTAGGAACAAAATATGCACGTTAAATAGCGCAGGATTAAAATTGTTCAATTTTTAGTTGAATGACCGTAATGTTTGTCATACAGGAGTGATTTTGCGTGTGGTCGATGATGGTGGCCCCATCCCTGCAAAAAAATGGCACAACCTTCTAAAGATATGCAAGAGAACGCCAAAAGCGAAAACATCGCCCCCTCCCCTACAAAAAAAATCTCGTAAAACCAGTGGTGGATTACCATGTCGCAATTGCAAGGGGCCCCCACGACATCAGAAGAGTTTACAATATAGTATATGAAAAATATTTTACGTAGTTCTGATTCTGTTCATTACCAAGGGGGCTCCAAAACTGCGTTGGGACAGATTCCAAGCCTATAAATTCACCAGTACATAAAATAAGCCCCCTAAAAACTTCTATGGCACAGCCTGCTTCATTACCCCACCCTCTTTGAGAAGATCCCAGTGTAATTACATAATACAACACTGAAATTTTCGAATTTAATCATTTCAATAATGTACTTTAGAACTTCGTTTACTGTTATTGCATTGCAATCCGGTTGCACCGAGTTTCAACAGACCCCTAATTTTGTTCGTCGTAGCGAGGATTTCGTTTTAAAAAGAATTCAAGCAATGTAAAGGCAGATCCGTCAATTAGAGGGTCAGGGGGTGGATTCCACCCCCCACCCCCCGGCTTTGAGGAATCAATGTATTTATATGTAGGTGGACGTGGTTTTTGTTGTTTTCCGATGAAATTGAATTGTGTTTCTATTTTTGACCCCCCCCCCCCCCCCACCCACCCACTGGAAAAACTTGAAATGACGGATCTGTATAAAGGCAAAATATTTAAAGCAAGACTGAGCATTTTTTTCGTTGAAACAGATATTTCGTTGTCTCGGTACATATTCGTGTGATAAGCTTTTAATGTAATTCGATTCGTCTCAACACAAACATAGGATGAAATAGATAAATCCCTTTGTACATAAAATTAACCCTTCACTGCACGGTGTGCCAGATCTGGCACAAACCAAATAAACCCTCATATATTCCAATGACTTTTTAAATGCAGTTAAACTGAGTTTTACGCCCCTTCTGGAACATTGCTATAACAGTTGAGTGTGATGTTTATGCACTAGTTAGTTGCACTAGTCTAGGTATTACAGTTCTTGCTTTTGAAAAAAAAAGAGTGTCTGCATTTCCGTTAGAAGTGTGTTTAGTCATTATTTCCTTTGTTCTAAAAATGTTTTAATACACTTAGTGACAAATTTGTTTGTACCACTTATGGCACAAAACACATTGTAGATTATTACACTTATCGGTATACAAAGCATATGCTATGTGCTTTGTGCCATATGTAGAACAAACAATTAAAACATCATTTTTGATGCACATTTTTAAGATAAATTTTTTTCTTCATTTTTCCTGAACTCAGAGTTATTAAAAGGTAACATATGACTTTTTTCATGAAAATATAAAAAATGGTGCAGTGAAGGGTTAAAGGCATATAATACAACGTTGAAAAGCACAAATGCGCAGGAATACTACAGACACGTGTTTCGGCGGTACAAGAAACTCCGTTTTGCAATGCAAAAAAGTGAGCAACGGATACACAGACCCTTTTGTCGGATGTCTGAGCAATGAGCATCCATGAGCTCACAGTTTTGCACTAAAAAAAGGCGTTCCTTGTAACGCCGAAACACGTGTCTGTAGTATTCCTAAGCATTTTTGCTCTTTAACTAACAAAAAAAAAATAAATAAATAAAGACACTATTCTCTGCTGCAAGAAACTCATTCTATGTTGGGTATAAATGAGGAAAGTGAGCCGTTTTGTTTTAAACTTTTAATTAAGAACACTTAATAAAGTAAAAGAGTAGAGGTAAAAAAAGGGAGGGAAAAAAAGAAAAATGGTGAGATGAATGAAAGTCAGTGTCCCGGCTTGCGGGGATTCTGTTTGCACCACCGGTACAGTCTATACAGTCCGTACAGTGAGAAAAGAGCCAGTATTCCACCCAGCACCAACAGGAAAATTTGCGTCCCCTGCGATAACACTGAAAAGAGAAAGAAAGAAATTGATGAAATTTCCCTGCAAACACATAACACACTTAGGGCCATGCTCCACATCGACGTAAAGCAGAAAAAATAGACAGAAGCGTAAAATGGATTCAATGGTGTTCCTATGGAAAGTACCCGGATTTTCGGTTTCTGCCTTCAGTTTCGGTCGCGTTTTACGCTGATGTGGAGCATGGCCCTTACAATAGAAATTTAAAGTTTTTTTTTTTAATTTTGTATTAGTAAAAAGTGCACCCTGAAAAATAATTTTCTGGTCGCCAGAAGCAAGTGGAAGCAAATTTATCCGTCATTATTTCTTCCTTATACTTTGTTACTTTCTTTCTAGTCGCCAGGTCGTTTTTTGTAAATCAAAAACTTAATTAAACAACGCAACGTCTTCTAAATAGCACTAAATCACAAAAATTATCACTTTGAATGATGGTTACGAAAACTAATTAATATCATTAATATTATTTGATAATACCAGCGTGGTGGTGGAAAGTTACGATCAGACGGAGAACAGTAGGGGAGTGTGGGGCAAAGTGAAATGGTAAAATATTTTTACAGTTGCAGCGACATTTATCTAGTAATATTTTAGCTAAGTTTCTAGACATATAATTGATTCCTGTCAAAAAATAAATAGCTCGAAACATCAACGAAAAAAAATATACAAGTGATTTTCCAAATTCAATACCTTTATTGCAATATTCATGGTTTTCCAAAAATATTGTTGTTATTATAAAATGAAAAATTTTGTGTAGTTATGATTTTAACTATGAATTGAGATCTACTAATGTTCAATGCAGTCCTTATTTTGTTCACATTAAGCATGTTTTGATTTTAAATGTTCAATGCAATTAGTTAAGTGCATGCGGGCAAAGTGAATGGGGCAAGTGAACCAATTCTTACTTATGCTTACTTTTGCTTACTTATGCATTCATTTAGTAAATCACGTACGTATTTCCTCATTTATTAATTTATTCACATTCCTCTACTTTTTAATTCATCTATTTACTCATTCATCCACTTATTTTATTATTCATTCTCTATTTCATTTACTCATTTGTGTTTTCATTTATTCATTTATTTTTTTCATTAATAATTCATTTATTTATTTACTTACGTATTCATTTGATGAAAATTATTGTGTAACTTATGAAATAGAAAATGTTTCATTACAGAAATATTGTATTTTTAACTTTGCTCCATGGTTTTTTGAGGTTAAAAATTTTCATCTTTTTTTAAAGGAGCAAATAACTGCCAAAAATGAAAAATAACATTTTAACGATTGTTTTATCACAAAATACACTATCTCTTCTTTGGGTCCATTGATTTTACAAAACAAATTTTCAATTTGTTCGTTTTGAAACAGGTGTATTAACTTAACTGTTTCATTTTGCCCCACATTCCCCTACTAATGTTTTTAGTAGCAGCTCTCCTTCTTTCTTTCTTTTTTTAAATGGGTATTTAGCGAGTGGTTTAAGTGAACATTTCTCTTTCAAGTAATGTGTTGATAAAAATATGGAAGTGACGAGTGAAATAAAAAGCGGCCAAATGCAGTCGTTTTATCGCAGCTATTTAGAAACAAAATTAACCCATTTATGCCCAAGTTTTTTTAAAGAATTTTTTTCAATTTTTATCTGCTTAAAACTCTTACTTGGAATGGTTTACATACATTTTATGCTTGAAATAGTTCGCCGTTGCCATATTTATTAAGTTATTTAACGTCCTGTTTATGGGATATTTTGCAGATATGTGAGCAAAATACGACCTTACTTGACTGACTTTACTTGTGCAAAGTAACATTACAGAAGGCATTTCTGATCAATTTTCAGCAAATCATTTTAAAATAGTTTGATTTTATGAAAAATAAGTTCGCAAAAAAAAAAAAAAAAAAAAACTTACTTTCTGTGGCTACCCATGCTGGATCGTTGCCTGACTGATTTGTCTGAAAATAGCTGTCAATAAATAAACTCTGATGTCCAAATAGTGGCTCTGACTGGTTTCTCAAGAAGGACTATTTGATTTGTGAAAAACAGCTTTAGTAAAATGATATACCCATTACAGGTTTTTGTATGCAGTAATTAACAGGTATCCCGTTTTTAGGCTATTTGCCATAAATGGGTTAATAATACCTGACTATACAAAATGAAAAAGAAAAAAAAAACATAAAAATTAGATTCAATAAACGTGGAAGAGACACTCACCTCCCCATTGTTCCGTTACTTCTCCGTGGCCCGCTGAGCCTCTTCCAAACCTGAAAACAAGAAAACAAATTGGAGTTCATACTTAGAAATCCCACCAACAAATTTTCAGCAGCATTCGAAGTTCGACCTTATTTGAATAGTTTGCGGTAGAGGTGCTACATCGATGTCGATGTTTTGGAAATATCGATGTTTTTACCGTCGATGTGCTTAATGGTCGATGCTTTTCAAACATCGATGTTTTGAGTTCGATCTTTGTTTCGATGTCGATGCTTAAAATTTCAGCAAAAAAGGTGAGTGAAAATTATACTTATTAAAAAATGTACTTCACCAATCAGTAGCAGCAGTATTAATGTTCTTTGGAAAAAATTTTCTATGATAACTATCGATGTTTTGCGTTCGATATTTTTTAACAATCGTTAATTTGCTTTCGTCTTTTTTTTTTTTTTATAACGATGCTTTATAAACAAAAAAGTCCTAAAAATCGGCGATAAAAAGAATCACCGTTTCCCTGTAGTTGCAGTATCTATTTCATTACGAAAAGTCATTTTAGTTGGATCTGATGATCTTTTAACCGTGTTGTTTTGCGTTCGATATTTTATATTTCAGCAGAAAAAAAATTCTCGAAAATAAGCGGTAAAAAAGTTACATCGATAATTAGCAGTTTTAATATCTATCTTACTAGAAAAGTTTTCTATAATTACTATTGGTGTCTTACAGTCGACGTTTTTTCCTCCGAAAACACTGGAAAAACGTGATAGATCCTATTGACATTGAGTGATATGGCGATTCGCGATGTAACGAGAGGCTACTGTTGTTTCAAATTTGTACAAAAAGTTCGATGTTTTCAAACATCGATGCTTTTCGGTCGGAGCATCAACAGCATCGATATTTTAATTTCAAACATCGATGTTTCGAAGCACCAATGTTTTGTCATCGATGTCGCACCCCTAGTTTGCGGGTAACTTTACCTTCAACTAAATGTTTAACCCATTAATGCCTAGCGTCCCTTTTTAGGGACGGTCCAAAAAATGGGTCTAAATTTCCCAAAATTGAACATTTCAAGCAAATAATAGTGTTCAATAAGAATATTGTATCAATTCGTTATAAACAGATTGAAGTATATAACCATTGTAAAGTGTGTTCTGTAGCAGTTTAAATACGATCTTTATCAAGAATTACATCGTTCACAATCTCAGGAACAAAAAGCTAAGTTTTTAAAATTATTCCCAGTTTTCCAGTTTATGTAAATTGCTGCTTTTATTTCTTCTTATAAAAGTCTTTTTAAATATTATGTCATAGGCAGAAAAAAATTTTAGTGAAAAAAGTATGTACCCTCTGGTATCCATCGTAACTTTTGAGGGACGATTTTTCTTTCCTTATAAAAAATTTATTTTTTACATGATATTTTTTTAATTATCTTTCCTGTCCATTAAACACTATTTGTAACCAGTATACAAAATATCTGTCCATTAAACACTATTTGTAACCAGTATACAAAATATATGTCCATTAAACACTATTTGTAACCAGTATACAAAATATCTGTCCATTAAACACTATTTGTAACCAGTATACAAAATATCTTTGGAAGAAAAATGTCAGGCATTAATGGGTTAATGATGGCTAGCTGCAATTTCCTTCAAGTAAAAAGGAATGAGAAGTACCTTTATTCAAACCCATATTCTTTCACACACATCAGAAAGGATGTAAAACATTACCACAATGAATCAAATTCGAAAATTTTAATCAAATGATCTCTCTCTCTCTCTCGTCGTTATCATTACTTCACGCTTATTTTATTAACTTCATTTGTTTCCTACAAACTAGTTTCTAGTTAAACTGTAAGTTACCGCCCCAAACTATAGGGCAAAGGCAGAAATACACGCTATACACCGCCATCTCGGTCATTCCAACCAGAGACTGCCATTTCGCTCTTTTTTATAAGTCATGAGTCTGGAGTAGGAAGCTAATTTTACGTTAGCAACTGGTTTTTTAGCACTCTTAGTTTCTATAAGATGATATCGACCTCTAACTCGGTTGCATCCTATTCCAGACTGATGAATTCTAAAAACAACGATACTGCAGTCGTTCTTTCTTAAAACAATTTTTAAGAACTGTAGATGGATAATGACCGAGCTGTGCTGCACGGGTAGTTTCAAACTATTTGGTTACAAATTTGAGATTTTTTGACCAATCGTGGTTTTAGATTTCTGACATTGAACAAAACAATGGTCCACACGAGACAGCTGTGCGGGCCACGCGTGGGTCACGGGCAGTAGATTTGGCACTACGGATTTAAAAGAGTTCCATCAAACTGAATGGTTTAATTCGAAAAGGTAATATCTCTTGAAAATAAAAAAACTGACTCACGTAAGTTTTGATGAACAAAGCGTTTTTATCTATTTTGTTGTGGTTGCTAATTACAATAATGGTATTATTGTTTCAAACTATTTTCGATTGTTTATGTCACAAAAAATAATTGATTGAAACTGAGAAATGTTCCCAAAAGAGATAGACGAGGTCAAAAATAGAAAAGTTTCCTTTTTGATCTAAACGATTCAATGAATGCGCTTATTTTTCGTACGTGTCCCTGCATTTA
This sequence comes from Uloborus plumipes, assembly GCA_038373865.1. Lineage (NCBI taxonomy): Eukaryota > Metazoa > Arthropoda > Arachnida > Araneae > Uloboridae > Uloborus > Uloborus plumipes. The sequence goes on from JAXGGA010000158.1 coordinate 295,048, forward strand.
TAGAATCCGCAATAAGAGTTTTTCCAAAACTCTTGCACGAGACTTGACTAAAATAACATTCTTTTACGTCTGGGTAGGACTCAAAGAGCAAAAAAGAAAACGGTGTCTCAGCCGGTGTCTCTTTGCTGCAGTCACTAAAAGTCACGTAGTTTACCGCCTCACAAAAGCAATAAATCTGCAAAAGGTGAGAGACATCATCAATACTTCCCCCTACGCAACCCCCAACACTTTCCTTTCTTCCAACACAAGCGACAATCGGGAAAAAACTAAAACTTCGAGTCCATTAAGCAAAGTTGGCACCAGCAGCGGAAAAAAGTTGAGCGATCTGAAACACGCAGCCCCAACCCAGCCCTGAATATGAATTTCAGCCATCTGCACTTTTATGATTTCTGAAAAGTTCATGCAACTTGAGCCATCTGTCAAAACGCCGGGATGGCCTCTTGAATCCATTCCAGTGCGCTGGAGCGGATTTGGCACTAAAGCCAAATTTTAAGGTATCATTAAAAGTGGAGCGCCTTATTATATTTAGGTCACTTTTGAGGGGGAACAGTCGGGAAACATAAGCATTTTTTTTTCTCTCTCTTCTTCTTTCTCTTCTCCTTCTTCTTTCTCTTGCTTATTATTATTATTTTTAAGTGCCGCCGACTTTATTCTTTTCACATCTAATTGACAGTGGAAATACAATTACGTAAAATATTCTTTTAGAAAAGACAGGAATGAAAACTCTTGAGATAACTAAGTCGGTTGAGAAAGATTTATGTTCAAAATGCCTGTCTTCGTTTCATAAAATTTATAGGGTCGTTTAGACTGCAACTAATTTGTTTTAAAGCATTGTGCTGGAGTATTTTTCATACGTAAACAAAAAATGGCGTGCATAAAATATTGTAGGACGAATGTTCTGGGAAAAGAGAAAATAATACTAAGTAAATAATAAGAGGGGAAGCTTTTCGTCTTTTTATGCTGAGAAAACATTTTTTCCCGAAAGATAGCAATAACTATTTGCAATTCTTTTCCTTTTTTTTGTGTAAGAGGATGTTCTTATGGAAATTGGAGCACTGCGTGGGCTCAAAACTGATTTTCCAACCAAAGAGATAAACCAAAAGTCATTAGAGCTTTTTTTTTCACACATAAATAGACTGGTTTCTGTCTAAAATATAAAAATTCTCGTAAAACTGGAAAAAAAATTTCCTAGAACTCTGAGGAAAACCCATCATGGGATGATAAAAGAAAATGAACGCTCTTAAACATTGTGAAAATTATTGATGTAACATTTAATAAATTTACAGAACTATACCCTATTTTTTTAACTTCAGTAAAATAATATAATGCAATGGGCCGTAGTGTAATGTAATGTGAATATAATGAGACCGTCGAGGCCTGCTGAGCTGATCCCATGTGGTCCTTTGTTATGTAATGTTCAATATTACGGATAGAAACCTATGACCTTCTAAAACAGTGGTACCTAACCTTTTCTGCTCGAGGGTAGCACTTCATATTAAAAAAAATCATTTAAAGTGCTAAAATATATATAAAGTCTTTTTTTTTAATTAAAAAAAGGCAAAATAAGGAAACTAAAAGAAAATTGTTTGTTTTGTTGTTGTTTCTAATACCACTCGGGTATCCGAGCCCGAGTAGATGAAATCTGCTACGGCTTCCGTTTTTAAGAGCACCATTTAGGTGGAAGACCGATTTAAGCTCAACACACCTGCCATAAGGACCCGTTCCTAGGGTAGGCATCCATTCATAACTCACTTTCACACACACAGAAAGGACAATGACAGGAGAGAAAGTACGCCCATGCCCCAGCCGGGACTCGAACCCGGGGCCACCGCATCATGGTCAGACGTCGCTGACCACTCGACGAGGTGGCCGGCAAAAAGAAAATTAAAACCAACTATTGGTATTATCATTACTCTTGATGCCTCTTGTACTAAATATGCATCTTTAGAAATCAATTTCTAAATATCTGGCTCCAAATTTGTAACATTATTATTAGTCGTGCTTTTCGGTTTGTGACACTAAGCAAAACAACGGGCCACACGGATCTGCTTTGTGGGTCAGATGTGGCCCACAAGTTGCAAGTTGGGCACCACTGTTCTAAAATAACAGTCATCTTTATTCGGTGTTAAAAATCAATGTTTCAAATTTAAAACAGAAATTGATTTCTAAGTAAGAGAAGAAAACTTGGTTTAATGAAACAATCATGTAAACAACAATTCTTGGTATAGTGCTCCTCTGAGACAGTTAGCTATAACCTTGGAAATGTTTTTCTCTTTTGGGGGTAATAGGAAAGTGTATTTGATTCTGAAATAAGTAAAGTTACTTTCTTTTTGAATTTCAACTCAAATCCGCTCCAATATAGCACTTTCCCTTTTGGGGAACTCCCCAAAAAGAGGCAAGCTTTGTCAAGGTCATAGCTCAACTTACCAGAGGCGCGCTATAAGCAATTTTCTTTCTTTTTCTGAATTTTCCATGGTATCATGGTATCAAGAAAATATTTAGATGTATTTCAATTTTATACGCATTCTGGCCAGCGAGGTTCGGTCTAATACAAAAAGAGGCATTTGACTGACTTGAGGGCAATTGATTTTGGATATAAAGAAATAAATGAGCTTTTAGATCCTACTGTAATCATATATTTACCTACAGTATTTATTACTGAGTTATAAGAAATCCGCACTGGTAAAAATATTTTAAAGAATGTTCCTGAATTCAAAAATGTATGGTCAAATGAATCTTTTTGAGCAATGACAAATTTCTGTTACGTTTCCTGTTTGGAAACCAGTCGACGGATGATTTCTTTTTCAGATTGGCACTCAACCAATGCCTTGCGTCTCGGTGCTCCATTCACTCGGACCTGCGCACCGGCCCCTGCACCTTCTCCATGCAGGACATGGTGGTGCAGTCTGAAACAGTCCCGCTGCACCACCATGCATGCGAAGGAGCACACACACACACACAAAGGACCGCTTGCAAACACACACACACACACGCACATGACGATGACCTATTGCAATTCGTCGTTGTGAAAAAACATAAGGTTAATCTGTGCTTTGGGTCCCTTTTCTCGCCAAACACAGATTTCGGTTTTGTCGCCATAGAAACGCCATTTTTGCCGTAATGTCTCTCGGAGCTTTCAACTACGCAAGATAACAAGGAAAAACGCGCCAGTTGGCGATTTTTTAAAAATGCGCCAAGCAGGGACCCAACGCGCATTTTCACCAAACATAATTTGAATTCGAAGTGACAAATGCAATCCCCCCCCCCCCCATAATTTTCGAGAGAATATTAGGAAAGATTTTTTCCCTACAGTAAGTCACAAAATTTTCTACCTACACAGCAACTGATTTTGAAGAGACGATATCCGCCAAACTGATGCAGAAGAGGCCCCCGAGCAAGAGCCTCCATCTACTGGAAGAGAATTCGGAAGCGCTCCGAACCATGTTTTCTATAAGGTCAAGGAAGCACATTCACCACGGAATCTGAAACAGGAAACATGATGGCTTATTTACATTTGCAATATATGTAATCTAAAACAAATAGGAATAAAGCAAATAATACTTGAGACCAGAGATATGTTGAAAGCCTCTACAACAGTTGTGGAAAATATTAAGCCTTACAATTAGTTTTACCTGAACGCAGAGGGGGATCTTGACTTTTTCCTTTATGCAAATAAAATACAATGCATTTCACTATTTGTTTTATCGCATTGAAGGGCTTGTCTATTTTTGATTATGTGATTCGTGGTTGCATGACCAGTGACCACTATAGTTTGTAAGGGCAACCAGGAAGCCTTAAAGATTGTTAGTTTTCTATTTCATTTTGTAGATAGTCATTTTTTTTTTTTTCGTCAACAGTGGCAAATTAAGAGTTTCATTGAATAGGAAAGAAACTGCTAAATAAACAAATGAAGCCGTTTTTAAGAGTAAAATAAAACAAAACGTCCCATTAAATAGCATTTGAAGTTTCATTATGATGTGAAATAATCAGTGGTCGGAAGTAGCGCGCTACAAGTAGCGAAACTACTGTAGTAGCTACATTTTTTAGTAGTTTGTAGTGTAGCGCACTACTTTTAAAAAAAAGTAGAGTAGTAAGTAGCGCGATACAAAAAAATAGTAGTTTGTAGCGATTTCTGGAAACTACTCTTAAATTAAAAAAAATAAATTAATAAATGGAAAAAAATAATTTAAAAAAACAGAGAATGAAGGGAAAAAACCAAGATTTAATTAACTCTGACTAGTGCAAATCTTGCACGAGTACAGCAGAGGACGCAATGAGAAATAAGAATCATAAAAATATGAGCTGATCCTTAGATACATCATTTTGAGGAAATATATTCTATCCGTAGAGTTTAAATCCAACGTCAAAAATGCACAAATATACAGGTATACTATCCTGTATGTATACGAACTGTATCCTGTCCAATTTTTTTTTTTTTTTCCATTTTTCTTATATTCTATCTGTTTGATGTCATTGGTTTATTTGGTATCATAATTTTTATATTCCTTCAAATAATTTTCACGTTCCTAAATATTCCCTGGCAAGGAATTAAAAAAAAATTGAAGGTTGAATTCTTTCAATCATTTAAATTTTGAACTCTTTCTTGTTGCGAATATTCGTAAAAATTATAAGAAAACTCTAAAAAGGACAAATTTTAGCCAAAAATAAAAAGGAACAAAAAGGAAAAGTAACAAATAAATTCAAAGACAATTCCTGGTTCTATTCCATATTCAAATGAGTTAATTTATTAATGTAAACCACTTTTCGAATGTTTTCGGTTAATCCTCAAACGGTATATGCTTTTTATTTATTTATTCTTTAAAAAGTAGCGAAGTAGCGACTACAATTCAAAAGTAGTTTGTAGTCGCTACATTTCAAAAAAAGTAGTTGTAGTTGTAGTTAACTACATTTATAACAAAGTAGTTGTAGTTGTAGTTCGCTACAAAAGAAATGCAGTTTTTCCAACCACTGGAAATAATATGTCAAATAAATTTATCTGCATTAAAGACACCATTATAGCGTTAAAAACGCACCGAGTGAATAGTAATTAAAAGTCCGAAAAAAACATCAAAGGTCCAATTAAAATGGGAAATTAAAACAAGAGGAGCAATCATGGTAACGACGTAAATGATAAAGTTTACAAATATCTTTGTGCTATTGATGTGGAGAAAATTACAACGTTAAGGAGACAAAAGTGTGTGTGTGTCCGTAAGCTCACATTTTTGCATTGAAAAAAGGAGTTCCTTGTAACGCCGAAACACGTGTCTGCAGTATCTTTACTTGTTTGTGCTTCCTTAACGTTGTAATTTTCTCTACATAGACGCAAACGATGTTTCTGTTTTTTTTTTTTTTTTTTTTTTTTTTTCACGACGGAAATTTTTTTAGAAGTTGTCCTCGGCCAATGCACTCGTATACTGTGCTCTTTTTACCTTAGACTTTCTTTGAAACAGCTTTCTGCAATACATATTCAGAAGAATATCAAGAAATAACTTATCTGGTGCAGAACATGGTGTAGTGTAGCTTGATAAGTGAGCTATGACTTGGCAACATTTACTTTTTAAAGGAGTTAGTGAAAAAGTAAGTTTATATTGACGCGATTTCGTGCTTGAAAATAACGCTGCAACTAAAAATCGAAAAAGACATTTTTATCATTTTGTCAGAAAAAATCTCTTTATGATGAACAGGTTCACTCAAAAGTGTCAAAAATATCGCTAGGGAGCAATTTTGGAGAACACTGATGTAACTCAACTACCTTCACTCTTTTAAAGTCGTGATAGTTAAATACATTGAAGTCATCATGCTACATTAGAAAAGAGTTAAAGCAGTTTTTTAATGTAGTTTCATTAAAATAGTCGCATAGTTTGAGCACAAGCACGATAGAAGTTCTGAAAAGCTAAAATGCTCTCTGAAAATGGGCTTTTTGAGTTGCAGCGTTATCTCCAAGCGACGATTGAGCTGGATGCCTGCAAACTGCTACGAAAGTATACTAATTTAATTAAGTCCAAATCACCCTTCTCTATTTCAACAAAAGGGGAAATATTGTCAAGATTTGTTGCTCAACTTATCAAAGCCACACTATCGACCTTTAAGCTCTTTAGCTGTTAATCATATTGCAAAAGGGTAAACGAATAATCAAGGTCTATAACAAAATAAAATTTTACATTGTTGTTTTCAACTAAAACTTTGACACGGAAACTGCAAACTTAAATTTCCATTCATTGTTAGAAAATAATTTATTGTTGCTATAAGTAAAAGCATTTATTTGTTAAAGTCACAAAAGTTTCAGTTAGAAGACAATTAGTACAATTGCTGGGAACAAAACATCTCATTTAACTGCAGCAAAATGAGTGACATAAGCGACATCACTATCCAATCAACTGATGGTGTCTCTTCAAAGTACATCGAAAAAAACTTTCCGAAAAAAGCGAATACTTCTTAAAACTATTTGAATGGAACGAACAACAGGACATCATTCTTGTGCCAGGAGTATGTGGAGAAGTAATGAAATGCATATTCAATTATATTTATACTGGGAAAGTAAGAATCGGTGTTGAAAATGTCCTTCAGATTCTCGTGGCTGCTGATTACTTTTTGCTGGAAGAACTAGTTCAGAAATGTAGACGATTCATTGCATTTTCTTTAACAGTCAAGAACTGCGTTGCAGCTTATACTGTGGCACTGCAGATTGATAGACTGAAAATCGAGAAAATTTGTTACCGTTTCATTCAAGTACATTTTGAAGAGATTGCACGGGAGGATATTAAAAGCTTCGTTAACCTTCCAGTGGATGCATTGAGGGCTATCTTAAGTGAGGCATGCCTGAATGTTTCTGATGAAGAGATTTTGTGGAAAGTTGTTGTTGAATGGGTAAAAAAAGATTTGATGACGCGACTTCATTGTTTGTCACATTTGTTGCTGTCTATTTTCGCAGACTTTTCTGAAGAATCTAAGCAAGATCTGAAAGCTGATTTCAACTTCATAAATCTATCCCAAGGTCCAAGCGTTCTAGAAAACTCTTTTGATTTTGTGAAAAGGGAAATCGTTGGAACCATAAAACTGCTGAAACCCGATGAATTTTCTGTTAAAATAAGGCTACCAAAGAAACTTTATTTCATCGTCAAGCTGTTTTATCAAAATCGATCTGAAATCCATCTTACCTTTGACAACCATCTGGACGTCTACCGAAAACTTAGTTTCTGCGATGATTTCTTTCCAAATACCATAGTAATGATTGATCATATAATTTACATGTTTAACTCTTTCTCAGGAGAAAATGCGGCTTTTGATGTACTCAACCAGCAGTGGTTTTCCTTACCACCCACCACTCGAAACAGATGCAGCATTGTTGTTCTTGGGAAGTGCATTTACGCACTGGGAGGTTGCCTTGAAGATTTGCCCAGAGAATTCAGTCCACCCATCGCTGAAAGATACAATGAGGACCTTCTGTGCTGGGAACCGATCAGACCAACGAGGTGCAACATGGTCCAGGCTGTTGCTTTTGGTGGATTCATATATGCGCTCGGGCAGTATGACATTGGTAGCGATCGTTTCATGATCTTCGAGAAGTACGATCCTTGGTGCAACACGTGGCAGCCACTGCCGGCTCCAAAGATTTCGAGACGTAATTTTGCTTTTGAAGTTTACCAAGATGGTCTTTTTGTATTAGGAGGGATAAATGACAGTTACCTTCCTGTAAATTCAGTAGAAATATTTGATCCAAGTACTTTTGTCTGGTCATATGGAGAAAGAATGTTGTATAGGTGAGTGGATTTCTCTAACTTATGATTCCATTACAGATAGTGTCAAACAGTATATGTGTACTCACAGAAGCGAAAAGGCGTTCTTGGAATGCATTGAAAAGAAAACAATACTTTTGAGCTTCAAAGAACTGCAGTGAACGAAATATCTTTCGACAACTACAGAATACTGTTTTAATATTGGATTACAAAGCCTCTAATGAGACATTCTCCTAATAGACTGCTTGTTCAATAAATTAATTTCTAAAGTTGACATTTCCTATCACGACATTATCGCATAACTTTAGTTAAAACATGCTCTTATGTTTTCAAGCATATGAATTGTTTGAGCACAAAAAATAAACTTTTCAGTCCAAGTAACTTGTACATAAACAACAATTTTGTTCATTTTGGGTTTGAAAGTTTATATTATAACTCATCTCATTTATTATTATTTTTCTCCACAGATATGTTTCACCTCGTGTGCACATTCTAGAAGATTTGTTGATCGTTTTCGACTTCAATGCCCACTTTCCACCAATATATTGGAATGGAAATGAATGGAAACAGTACAACAAATTGTCAAATCCCAACATGTACTTATTCTACTGCATGAAAGACTTGAACGTCATTGCTAGATTATGGAGACAGAACGTTGGCCGAGAAAACGTATGGCAGCAGTTCATTCACGATAAATTTTTGTAGTATTTGTTTGTGTTCACATGTACGTTATAACTAACTGTTCATGATTAATATTCAAAAATTTATATGAAAGTATTTAGAATAAACTTTTCAGTTAGAAATTCCTCTTTTTCGGCTATTGAAGAATAAATATGAAATAAAATTGTGAAGTGAAAGCTTCGACAAAAATTCAACAAATGAATGCTATTTTACGCTTTTTGGAGAATGTGAAATCTTAAATGTTATCTAACTACCTCTCACAATTTTATTTTATTCGAAGTATGTGTGTCTTCTTTCGAACAAACTTTTTCAACGAAGGTGAAACATTCTACTTTGACGCCTTTTCAGTTACATATTTGTCTTACAGTAAAACCTCACAATGTTTTCACACCTCAGTTCCCTGAAATTTCGGCCGCTGAAAAGGGATGGCCGCTTTAACATTACAATTTTCATTACAATTGCGAGATAATATCTATAAAACCTAATGTAAAAAAAATTAACACACCTTTTTATATTTAACCCATTAATGCCTAGCGTCCCTTTTTAGGGACGGTCCAAAAATTGTCTGAATTTCCCCCAAATGACCATTTCAACCAAATAATACTGTTCAATTTGTACCTTGGTATTGTTTCCATTCGTTATTAGCAGATTGCAGCACATATCCACTGTAAAGTGGTTTGCAGTCTGCAGCAGTTTTAATATGATCTTTATCAAAAATCATATCGTTCACAATCTCAAGAAAAAAGCTGAGTTTTCAAAGTTATTCCCTGCTTCCCAGTTTATGTGAATTGCTGATTTTATTTCTTCTTATAAAATGTCTGTTTAGATATTATATCGTAGGCAGAAAAAAATTTTAGTAAAAAAAGTATGTACCCTCTGTGGTCTATCGTAACTTTTAAGGGACAATTTTTCTTTCCTTCATAAAAAAATTATTTTTTACATAATATTTTTTTTATTATTTTTCCTGTCCATTAAACACTGTTTTTAACCAGTATACAAAATATCTTTGGAAAAGAAAATGTCAAGCATTAATGGGTTAAAATGAAGCTTGATATTTTCCTGAAGGGAAAATAATATAGATTTGATATTACATTCTGTCAAGACAGTACACGAGTATAATTTGGGTTTCAAGTTTTTTTCTCTTCTCGAAAACAATTATTTTCAATGTAAGAATGAAGGCTTTCACGGCCGGAGTAAATACTAGTTAAGGATTCCGGGCTGTTGTGCCGTGGTCTGAATGGCTTTAATCCATACGTTTCGATCGCAACTGCGGCGGTCATCTTCAGTGGGTGTCGTTGATTAATTTGGCGACTGATGCGAAATTTCGAACTGCTGCAAGATTTTAAATTGAAAACGCAGCGCCCTCTACCTTCCGGCTCGAGATTGACAGATGACTGGATGCCAAAGCTTGTTAACTTTTACTTCTTCCTCCTTCTTGTTAAAATTATTTGGGTGTTTGAAAATTTCAATGGCCTCTCTATTCAATCTGGGGAAATAATTTGAAGTCCGTGAAATTATTTTGGCCTCTAAATAAAAAAATAATTCAAAGAGAAAATAATTTCACGGACTTCAAATTATTTCCCCAGATTGAATAGAGAGGCCATTGAAATTTTCAAACACCCAAATAATTTTAACAAGAAGGAGGAAGAAGTAAAAGTTAACAAGCTTTGGCATCCAGTCATCTGTCAATCTCGAGCCGGAAGGTAGAGGGCGCTGCGTTTTCAATTTAAAATCTTGCAGCAGTTCGAAATTTCGCATCAGTCGCCAAATTAATCAACGACACCCACTGAAGATGACCGCCGCAGTTGCGATCGAAACGTATGGATTAAAGCCATTCAGACCACGGCACAACAGCCCGGAATCCTTAACTAGTAATTATTTTCAAGTTCATTTTTCAGTTCAAATGTAAAACTCGAACCAATTTCTTTGTAATTGTGGTTGGATTCTAAACGAATTTGTCTATTTGCTCCAAAGTCGCTTGAGTTGAAAGTTAAGTTTCCAGACGATTACAAAACGTGCCATAATATTCTTTGTCAGAGACGAAATTGGTGTATCAGAGGCAAAAAATTCATTTTCACCGAAAACGTTCATGATTCTCGCAACACACAGGTTCTCATATTGTCGCCGAGCTATCATTGAACTGCACGACATTTATCAAAACACTCTTCGACATTGTTACAATCCAAAGCACTGACCAACAAATGAACAAGCGTAAATAAAATTTTTACTCTAAAATTATCGCAATGCGTTAACGGCCAATAAGACCTGCCCTGAATATTGAAAGCAGGAAGTGAAAAGATTTTTCTAAAATATTGGATTAACGAACCCACTCGGCGGCAGCTCAGAGGGAATAAGTGGCCACCGTTAGTTTTTTTTAAAATTTACTTTATGAGGCAAAAAATCCGTGCCACGAACAATTGGCCGTTAAGAGGAGTGGCCGCTTAATAGAGGTGGCCGCTGGAGGAGATTTTACTGTACTCATCCGACTCCCACTGGAGACTCAGTCCCAAAAATAACATACGATGCGTCTTTCGTCGCTTCTGTAGTATTGAATATTTCTGGATTGCACCTCTTTGGAATTGACTCAACTAGCTACAAATAGTGGTGGGTTTACCATGTTGCAAATGTCGCAATTGCAAAGAGTCCCCACAGCATTAGATCAACGAAACGTATCCAAAACGGCATATGAAAAAATATTTGCAACAGGCGAAAAAAGTATTGGGCTCCAAAATGTGTGAATCCACCACTGATTAAAGGAAAGGAAAACGACTTACATGACACAGTTTTGGATCAAAATTAGCATCAGACAGTGTGTGCTGGTATCTCTACCAGTATACAATTCAATACGCAATCCTTTCTCTGTCACGTATTGCGCTTCTGTTTGTCTACTGGCAGAGGTATGTGGTAAAGCGTTGTCTTCGTACGCCTTCGGTCACGAGTGATGAACCCACATTCCAAACATTCAGTCGGTGGATATTTAAGATGCAGGAAATTGGCAAAGCCCATGTCGCATGATTCTGCTACATGTTGAAAATTCATTGAGAGCCAATTAGGCTCAGGCACTCCCCCCCCCCCTTCCTCAGATAAATTAAACTCCTTACGAAATTCCGCATCGTGAGAGTAGAAATGTTAACGCATTACTTTTGACTGCAAGTTTAACTAACGCGATTTGCCTAACAAAATATACTCTTCATAAATACCATAAAAAAAATGCCAGAATAAAAAATTGCAAAATGTGATCTGTTCATTTTTTTAAACTAAGAAAAAGAGCAATCTTGTAGAAAAACTTACAACTTAATACCACGCTAATATCAAGTAACTCAAATTATTAAACAATAAGTTACCACCCTTAATCTAGGGCTAAGGCAGAGAACTACATGCAATGCACCGACAGGCATAACCGGACTGATGCCAGTAAACTGCATGCAACTCGGATTATTTTTTCTCAGATGAGCAAACAAAAACGAAAAGAACCCTCACTTTATAGAAAATACGGTTTTCGGAAAGAAAAAAGAGTAATGCTATCGACATGGTTTGAAATATAAATAGCACAAAATATTTTTTTATTATTTTTTTCGCACAACTCAATATTCCTGCACTGATCCTTGCACTCCGAATCCTGTTTACACCATTTCAATTGCAAACGTTGGATTTTCAACATTTCCCGCCATAGAAAAGGAGGGCATTTCTCAAATTCAATTCCAAAAGAAATGCATTCAACTCTGCATCTGCCCAAGAGA